>JANHGB010046681.1:19341-34046 GCA_026283785.1 Coracopsis vasa
CAGCTTGCTCCAAGCCCCTGTGTCCAACCTGGCCTTGAACACTGCCATGGATGGGGCAGCCACAGCTTCTCTGGGCACCCTGTGCCAGCGCCTCAACACCCTCACAGGGAAGAGCTTCTGCCTTATTATCTAGCAGTCACAGTCACCCCACTCCCTGCAGAGGAAAGGTTTTCCTTCCCCTATAGCAGGGATTGTGTGGACAGCCTAGGATCTGCACCAACGGGGGTGACACACTAAGCTTGTCTGCAACAAGCAGCGGCACAGCATCTTCTAGTGACCAAAGCTGGTGGTAAGGAAGGGACAATTACAGTCATTTATATGAATGAGATGAGGACCTGCAACACAATGGCCTCCAGCTACACAGCACTACCTTGGAGCAGGTCTTGTTCTCACCACACGTGGGAAGCTGAGCAGGGGATGGTTTCCATCTCAGAAACAAGAGCAGCACCCACACATCCGTCTGTGGCAGGAAGCTCACATATACGCTGGGAGAGCTGAGCTCACAAGTTCTTAACACATAAGCAGCTATGTAGGGGCTTGCTTCTCTCTCAGAAAGTACAAAAAGAGAGAAAACCCCAAACCCAAGTAGGACAGCACCAGACAACACCCCCCAGTGCAGCAAACTGGTATTTCAAACACCTCTGCATGTCACAACTTCCCTCCTTCCACAAGCAGCAATTCCAGACCCAGTGGGGTAGCACAAGCTTCACACCATGGCCCTCACCTCCTGCATAAACACCCCTTATACTTCAGCATCCTCCTGGCTAAAACCACTCTTTCCTCTGTACCAAGAGGACATGCTGTTCCAGGAGGGCCAAGACTTGTATCTGCTGGAGGTACCTGGCCAGGCAAGAGCTGAACCTCCTAGAACCTGCCAGCACTTCCCTTGGGCTCACCTGTACCCATTTCCACAGGAGAGCTCACACTGCCTAAGGCAACATGCCACAGGTTTGCTGGGATCAAGTGTTATTTGACAGAGAAGCCACACTGAAACTCAGCTCTTTACCAGGGGCTGATCCCAAGCCATCCCAATGTCACCATCTCCTTGTCACTTTTGTCCATCCACACTGGAAGAACTGTCCTCCAGGTAAAGCATGACCTAGACTAGATGTCCCAGCACCCTGTCCAGCTGAATCCTAAAAGTCAAAGTCACCACTTCCCTGGGGAGATTATTCCCAGTGTTCTCCTTGTGATGTTTTCCTCTTAATGACCTTTCAAAGTACATTAAGCTCTCCAAAAACTTAATGTAGTGCTGTAAAGAAGCATTGGTTTAAGTGTCTGATCCCGTAACATCTACAACAGAATAAACCAAAATCCCCTAAGCAACCTGACCATGATTACCACTGTTCATGAGAAAGGTCCAACAACCAAGATTCATTTACCCAAAGGCAAGCACTGTCTCCCTATGTGCTCTGATCTCACATTGCACTGTGGAGTGCCAGGAGCCTGCCTTTAAGCAGATGGCACAGAGAAGCAGCACAGACCCTGGCCATATGTTATTTTACCCAGCCCTCACTAGAGGTCATCCTATGCTGTGACTTTAGCTTTGATGTCTCCACATTTGGAGGTAGCTAGCATAAACGCAGTCTAATGGTATGCATTTGAATTAGCCATGTGCTTGGTGTCTCCCCTTCTGCATGCTAGTCAGCAAAAACATACACAGACAGTGTCTGGGGCTATTTACTCCTGTTCTCTGATAGAAAAGTCACTGCCAGCACTTACAGCAGCTCCGTGAGGTGAGACCAGAGGTCCATCTGGTCCAGTCTTCTCTTTATGATGGAGGGCAGGAGCAGATGCTGAGGTAGGAGAGTGCAGACTCAGTGCACACACAGCCTGTTCCTGTTTCACCCTCACCTGACAGCTCACTGAACAAGGCTCAGAGAGTGCATGAGCTGAGTATTATGGGTAACTGTTCCCTCTGCACAGTGTCATTAAGTAGCATTTCCGTTTCTAATGCACTAAATGGGTTACCAGCATTTTCTTTGTCACAGGAGCATCCGATGGAGCAAATCCCTGCTGTACATCAAGCCCTTCTCAAGCACGTTGTTGTTCTTCCCTTGCTCACAGCCAGACACCCACTGTCAGGGCGCTCACAGAGCATTACTTGGCACAGGATAAAACCAAATTTGGTTTGTCAAAACAGGATAAAAAATAGCTGCTTGCTGTTCCCACAAAACACCCCCTCTCGCCTTCAAGAAACAAGCCCTCTCTTGCCTCTTCTCTGCCTCCAGAGTGTGACCATGGCCAGGACAGGCAGACTGAGAACAGCCAACTCTTTCCTAATGAGGTGATCCATTAAGTTATGGAGAGCTGTCTCCCCTGAGGATAGCACTAAAAACCCCACTGGAGTTATTTCAAAGGAAAGCCAGCAGAGCCCAGACAGCATGGCAGAGGGAAAGCTCCTGCAGCCATGCCTGCACAGCTGAATCAGGTCTTCCCATCTCTCCTTTGTGCAACACTGACAATTACTTCATGCTCCAAAGCCAGAAAGTAAAATTCCAGGCAGTCTTTTGCTGGGCCCAGTGCCATTCAGCAGAGCAGGAACATATGTCTGCTGGGTTTCATTGCTCAGACTGCAAGGACAAAGGCTGTAGAAAACAAAACTTTCCATCCTCCCACACCATTCTGTGACTTTGGACATTCATTTTAGACATAAAATGAAGAGATTCTGGTTCTACCAGATCAACTGAATCATACAAACCCTCACCTCTCTGATGGCAGGTCCCTGCGTGTGTCACACAGCTACACCACCAGCTCTGCAACAGAGATGGCACTACACAGGCATGCAACGTTGCTGAACTGATCAATAGTTGCAGGTTTGGTTCTTGGAGGCAAAACGTGTGCTGAATCCAGCACCAAACAGTACCTGTCGGTAGAGAAACGATCTGCTCCTGAACTTCAACTCCCAAAACTCCAGTCCCCTACAGAAAGGAACAAGAACAGCATTTAAAAATCACACTTCAAATGGCTCTTCTACCCCCCCAAGAAATATAAGTCACAGGTGGAAGTGAGTACAATGAACGAGAAGCTGCACAGCTCCCAGTTAACCTGAACCAGCATCACGAGCCTTTGCAATCAGACTGTTCATTTGCCATTGAGCTGCAGACAATTTCTGGGTGAAACAATTCCTGCCTCGTTGTATGCAGTAGTTTTATGGGGCTTGATCTTCTGCCTCACACCCAAGTTAAAATCCATCCAAGTAAAAGGGGAAGGGCAACATAAACCAAGGTGAAACTTAGCAACCTGCTCAGGTGCTGCTGCTTTGAGGAACGCAGCCTGATGTCTCCTGGAGAAAGGAAGAACCAACCAACCATAGAGAAACAACTTTACCATTTCATTTGGAGCTGGTTTGAGAGAGTCAGGTGGTCCTAACAGGCTTTGCACACTGAATTTCAACACTCAGCAATGCCTACTGTGACATCCACATGCTACTGGAAAAGGCAGGACGCACAAGTCAGGAGCCTGAGGAACCCAGCTGCAGCATCAGAACACAGGCAATGGCAGAGAAGAAAGCATTTCAGGCTAAGAGTGGGTAGGAAACAGCAGGTGAATATTTGGGGATGGCTAGATACTCCTATGCAAAAAAGACCTCATCTCCCTCACCAAATCTGTTCATATAGATCCCATTTTCCAGAAAGTTCTATGGTAGCAACCAAGATTCCTTATCAGAACTCTAATGAGGCTCACTTCAACTCTGCTACATCCTTACAAGCTGCTTTCTAAACATTTCTGAGGCTTTGCTGATGTTCCATGAGCAGCTCTAACACTAAACCCCAATACAAACCCCTTCTCAGGAAGAGTCCTGCAGGAAAGAACCTGTATGCACATTTCCTTCCCAAACAAAAGTCTGCAGTGCACATCAGATAGACATAAAACCACGCACACATGGGTTTCATCCATCAGGTATCAAGCAGGGCACAGAAATGAACAGGTTTTCACTTCAGTACCTGTGTGCCCAAGCTTCCATGCTACAATCAATTGTAAAGTCACTTAGATAAAAGTAACAATAGAAAATAAACTCACTAACAGCTTAGAAGTGCTCCTTATATCCAGTAGCATTCCTACAGCAAAGAGAGACAAAGCTTACCTTGCATAACCCAGAAAAGCAGGTATTTCAGTGCAAACCCTCTCCTCTCCTGCCTTGCAATGAGCCCAGTAACTGGGCATCAAAGGGCTGTGGAGATTTCCATCAGGTGTGAGAAAAGCCCAGCTGCAAGTTGTTTGTCTGGGGTTCAGAGGGGCAGGCGGGGATTGCTGGAAACACCTGAGTATGTAGAAGGGGCTGCCCAGTCCCTGGGACAGGCCATGGAAGGAAGGTGAAGCTGGGATAACCTGACTCACAGGCCCACATGGGGCATCAGGGCAAAGAGCCATTGCAGGGAGCAGCTACAAGCTGTTTTCTCCTAGGATTTACAGATAAATTACTGCTTTTAGCCCTCCCTGTCACGTCTGTTGGCATATGCAAAGGCAGCTCCTGCCCCCAGATTCTTCTATGTCAGGGAATGACAGTGTCTCTATCACTTACCTACACTCTGCTCTCCCCCAGCTCGATGCACATGGCACACAGGCATGTGCATTGCTACACACGTGCAACCACCCAACACTTCAAGGTGACAATTCAGCTCAGCTCTTCAGCAATGCACAAGAGACAATTTACAGCAACAAATCCCCCTCTCATCCACCTTCTTTAGCCAGGATTCTCCTGCTTAGGTCTCTTGACAAGATCTATCAAGTTACAAAAGATGGGGTGAGATACTTAGGAAGAATATCTTGTAGTCTCTGAAAAAGAACAAGATACTCTTCTTAAAGAAGCAAACTTTGGTTTTTCTTGCCAATCTCACAGATAATTTGCTTACCAGCAAAAAATTCCAGCTGTCTTTTTCCACTTGGCAGCAGAAGCCAGCACCTTGCAATGAATAATACATATCCTGCTCAAACACAGGTGACAGAGCAATCCTTCCCTAGGAAGAAGTGATGGGGCTGAGCCTCTGAACACATCCTGAGCATTCAAAAGCATTTTTGTATGGATGGGGCACTAACTCCACTTCCACTGTTGCTGAGCAACTGAGTTTGATGGAAGGAATCTTTTTAACAGTTAGCCTTTTAAACAGACAAGTGGTCAATTCAGAAGACTGGATTAAGTTCAGAAAGAAAGGAAAGGACAAGGAAGAAAAGCTGCATTATTGGACTAAAAGAGCATCATTTTATGATTCCTCCCTCCAAAATGGAAAATAAACCTCCTTAGATCAGGCTAGAAAAACAATAAATATCTATTTGTAAGTTTTCAGTGCTACCCCAGCCCTTTCATTGCAGGAACAGATCATTCTGCTACTGCAGTGAAGAAATACAGACACACTTGAGGCGTATTTGCTGTCGTCTTTGCAGAATGGGCAAACAAACACCCAGCTCCAGACTGGATCTGTTCCCATAGGGAGAGGTTTACAGATTAAAAGTAATTAGGACACTGTAATTAAAACCCCCAAACAAAGAAACCCCCCAGCACCACCTCTCCTTTCACAAGGGCCAATCCTACAACCTTCTTTCTCCAGAGCAGAAAATCACAGTTGTGGTTACAACTAACAAAGTCTTTTAAGAGAGTTCAATGCCATTTTAATGCATTGAAACCAGGCTTTTCACAGCCATCCCCTTCAGCCTAAACATACATTAAATCAATTAATATTGACACGTTATAACAATGACTCACTATAAAACACAAGTTTGGCTCCATGTGTCACCAAAAGCAAAAATATTCCATCAGCAGCTTGATGCTTTGGATCCAGATTTTAGGTTTGCTCTCTCCCTCTCCCATGAGCTGTTTTTGGCCTCATGTGGGATGGGTTTATGCAGCAAGTTATGCAAAGAATGGCAATTTCCCTTTTTTACATTAAAATCAAAGGGATAAAGGAGCAGATCCATATTATATCTCAGATGAGTCAACTGACAACAGCAGGTCTGGATTTGGAAGGAAACCTGGTCCATACTCACAGGTGACTGTTAATGGTTATTTTCAGGTTAGCTCACTGACTCTGCCGCTTACAACACTTCTCTATATCATAAAGGACAAGATAATCTTGTGGATAAAACATTTCACTGTTACCTGTGTCCCTAAACATAACCACACTGGATGGAGGGAGCCCAAGCTCTCCATTAAGCAACAGCAACCCAATAACAAACAGCAGGAATGCAGCCACAGGACAGCATCCATTTTCCTCTCTAGCCCTCCTTATCCCATGGGGACAGTGCTGCTTAGCTGCAAGAAGGTGGCAAATAAACATTTACATTGGGCATTAACTGCCACATCCTTGTGCTGTAGTGCAAGTGCCATACCCAGCTGGCTGGTTCTTTATAATGTGCCTGTGTATTGACAGGCACCAGCACTGAGTAGGAAAAGCAGGAATCTCTTGGATTCTTGGACAGGAAGAACTGAGAGCCCAGGGTTACTCTGAACATAGAGATCTGTGGTTTTTCAGCTTTCAGTTTTTTATCTTACACTGCTGATGGCAATATAAACCATTCTAAGACATGGCGAAAGAAACAGTGGGCTATGTGCAAGCTGCAGTGAGCCTCTGCTGAGGCTTGGAGCATGGCACTAACTGTTACAGACAGCTCAGTAGGTATTCAAATGTAATGGAAGGTTGTGGGGGGAAAACTACAAAGAAAAGGGTATCCTCCTCATCAGAAAGCAGGAAAACGTGGTTTGGAGACAGACAAGAGCAAGGTTTGCTTTCAAGCTGAAACACAACAGCCATATCTGTGACAGAAGCCAGCATGACAGCAAAAGCCATGATCAGATGATAAATACCCTGGGATCTTCCTGGGAATAAAAACTTGATTTACTGCTAGAGGGAGAATCTATCCAGCCACTTCATTTCAATACTTGCAAGACCTGGTCCTGAAGGAACCTGACACTCCACAATCTTTTGTTTATGTAATGACTGAGGAATATTGGACTTGCCTTCATCAGCACCCCCTGGGAAGACAGTAGGAGTTACTGGTGTGAACCAAGTGGATCTGCATAGCTCCAGCAGTGACTTAGGTGTTGGGTGGGTGTTTTCTATCTATTTGCAGCCCTTAGGCAAAGCTAGGACAGAAGCGGGGGGGTGGAAAAATCCTATCCCCTGGGAGAGCTGGTCTTTAGCAACCAAAATGAGTGTAAATTCTAGAAGCATCTCATAGGAATTGCTCTTTGCCAGATTCCATACACTAGTTTATAACATCCTGCCTTTTAATGTACAAGCAACTTGTCCAGTTTCCCTTCCCTCATTCCTGCTCATCTTTTTCCCCTGAGGACATGGTGGAGGAGAGGGAAATAAATGTCCTTTCCAAGCTGTCACTAAGCAGAACCCTGCTGACACCATCACAGGGCTGTGAAGCAAATGCACAGCAAACAGGAGGTCAGTTAGCAAAGCAGTGCTGGAAAGCAGATTTTGAGACAAAAAGAGCACAAGCTGAGCAGAGCCGCTCCTCAGCTGAGTATCTTGGCTCTCACCTGTGTTCATAGTGGTGGGACAGGAAACCAGAGGAGGGTTGGATGTCCACCTGGAAAACAGTTCTGATTGGACTCTGAAAGGGTGTTTCAGAGCTAAGTGAGCGAAAGGTGCTGAAGTCGTGGGTTCCCACCAGGAACTGAGCTGCCTCCTGCATGGCAGGAACATCCAGGTAGCTGAAATGAAAGGCAAAAGGAAAGGAGCATCAGGTGGGACTGAGTATGTTACATGAGTCCAAGTCCAATTAACTGATGAGAGGCTTAAGCCTGGCACACAGATTTAACATGGCAGCATTGTGGAAACACATTTTGCAAGATGGAGTTTGTCTTCTAATGGTCCAAACCACAAACCAAGATGCCAAGTGACCTGAGGTCTGAAGGTATTCCAAACCCCAGGCTACATGAGGGGTTGGCAGACATGTGCTTCTACCCAAAACGTTATCCTGCTGTGCTGCTGGTAACAGTTCAGTTCAAATAGCTCTATTGCTGGCTGGAGTGGAGGGCAAGAGAACCAAAATCCTTTGCAGTATCTGGATCTTATAAAGTGAGGATGATATTGCCAGGTAAGAAAATATCACCCACTATGATGGTTTTCCAAACCTTACATTTGCAACAGTCAGAAGATGAAGTTAGGAAGCAACAGAAAAGGAATGAGAGAACTGTCAGAGATGAAGCCAGACTAAACCAGAGGTGGAGATGCAGAAGAAAAAGGCCAAGGGTAAAACTCAATGTCAAGTGTCATTCAGATTTCTTCATTTGAAGTATCTAGGTCTGTTCAAAATAGCCTCCAGCAAAGGCATTTAGACAGATTTCCTGACACATTTGCTGACCAGATGCTTATTTTTCTTGCTTTTTGTAAACTTCTAAGAAAAGCCTGAGCAAATATGCACAATCCATGACTTCAGTTTTCCACACCTTAACAGAAGTCAAAGTGTTTCTGAGGGAAACCAAAATTCATGTCTTACCAATGTCTTACCTTTTAGTAAGACACCTCTCATTCAGCATTGCTAATATGGTCACTTGATCCTTTATGTGGTATTGCCATTAAGTGCAGTGTCTGGACTAAATTTAATGCCATTTCATAAAGATTAGTGGGTCTGAGATTAAGGCCCATTGTGCACATACATATGAAATTGCAAAATTAGCTGTTATTTTGCCCTTCCACAGCCCATGGAACGGAAAGTCAGCAATTTAATGTTAGCACAATGCCATCTTCACCCCTCTAAGACAGTTGAGATTATGTTTTTCCCCTCTTACCCACAATTGTTATTCCAATAGTGGTGATGAAATTGCCACAACTGGCTGCAAACCTGTTTTGCAAACCTGCAAACTCCACTTTCTTGACTGTAGCTTTATCTCAGTACAACATAAACTAAAAAGACAATAACAAATGATCTTCTGGGGTTTGTTTGGTTTCTTTCCTCACCCACTGTTTAACATGTTCCAAGTTGTTTGTTTTTTCTCTCTAAATGGCACTGAATTTGTTTTTCTTCCCTTGCATATACAAGTACTGATCTGTTATGACTCAGTGGCTACTCCAAGAACACAAGTGAACACTGAGCCAGATATACCGGTTTGTTATTGTAGGGTTGCTTGGAGTCATTGGTCTCACTATTCAAACATACAAGCAGTCAGACAGGGAATGAGAGAGCAGATTCACACACAGTCAACTACCAGAAATAAAACTGGGAAAGAAAAAATAAGATTAAAAAGAAGAATTCTCAGCCTTCATTCTTGTCTGTCTTGTATGGTCACACTTAAACTCTGGGATCTGCCAGGCAATGCATTTCTGCCTATCTGCATCATGTCAGAGCACTGCTCCTCTGGCCAGCTGTCTGAATGGGTTTGCTGTACGAACTGGCAAGGTCATTTGAGGAAATGCTCGTCAATTCCATTAGGGAGAGACACACAAAGTTGTTGATGGACTTTACCTGCAGTCACTGAATATTTCAGCAGCGCTAAGGATGTTTCTTACAGGTAACACCATACAATTCAAAAGAACTGTAAGGCTCAGTGAACATAACTCAGTGCAGTTGCACCCATTTCAACAGAGAAATCTTGGCAGTATGAACAGCGAATCTGGTCTCATGTGGAAATTACCCCCTCCCACTTCCCCCAAAAGCCAAGCCCTTCCATAGTGCTGATGAGGCTCCCCAGGGATGCTTAATGGAACACACTTACCCTCCCCTAGGAGCCCAGCAGAGATCCCTTTCAAACACTGGGATTTCAGAATGATGAGAGCAGCCCATCAACAGCCGATAGATGTAGGTTCTTGACAGCGCGGAGAAGCGTGCATGGAAGGTGCTGGGCACCCGGTGGGCATTCAGAACGCTGTGAGGAGAGAAGACAGAGTGAGATGGAGAGAAACGCCATGCACTAGTTCGAAAGCTTTTGCCTGGTCACCACATAGAGGGAAACTGAAACACGCAATGGATTCTTTGAGAAACCACACTTAAAATTCATTAAATCTCACTCTCCGCAGAGCCCATGACTAACCAGTGACCAAGGATTTGCACCTCTAGGCTGCCACAGGCATCTATCAACTGGAAGAAAACAGAAGAGCCTTAGCATCATCCCTGTCATCAAACACACACCAACTCTAGGTCATCTATCAACACATTTTGGGGATGCTCATACCATCACAAGAGGCTAAGACCAACCAGCCCTTCAGCTGAGAAATGGCAGTTGATGGTGTTTGTTCTTTGATGCACAGTGAGACCAAACACCTCACCCAGCCCATCAAATCATATTGTGGATCTGGCTGAGGGCACGTGTGCTCCCAGCCATGCTTAAGGCAAGAGGCAGCCACTTCCCAAGGCGAGCTGACCCCTCCAGCTGAGGAGCACACCTTACAAACACTGTGCCCTTCTGCTGCTGCAGATCCATAGTCCCAAACGTGAGTGGGAAGGACTCACCAACAACTGATACCTCTTTGCTCACTCTCAAAGCTTCCACAGCTCGTTGTAGCAGATGGAGATAGCTTAAATGAAGTCACTTCCCTCCACATCCCTCCGAGACAAACAGGACTTTGCTATAGCAATGAAAATAAAGATGAATCCACCATCACCTATATTGAGTCTGTCTGGAAACAGAACGTTGCATGCAGGAGACCTCCTCACACGTCATGTGTGCAGAAAATGGCTTTTGGGAATGTTCATGTCTATTTATCTTCCACTGACTCTGGGCAGTCAACTCAAGAATCAGCTTTCTAAGCAGCTGATCTCCCCCTGTTTTCTTCTACAAGCAACAGGGAGAAATTGCCTTGTTTCTCTAAGCCAGCACCACCATTACCATGAAACACAGACAGCTTGGTAGCCAGAAGGGGGAGAATGAAAGCTGTTAGAGAGGAAAACACCCTTCTCTCCAGCAAGCTTCCCTGTGTTCCTGTTCCTGCTCCTGCCCCAAAGCGTTATCATTGATTTGAACACATCAGCACAGTTTTTACAGGACCTGATTTTCCCTTATCCCAGAACACTGGCTACTCACCACACTGCAGGGAGCATACAGCAAAGAGCCCCTATTACACAGGCACCATCTCTCTGCAGTGTTACTTTAGAGGATACCTTTCCTTAGAAGGTTTTTTTTCTCCTGCTGTGTGTCCTTCTGTCTTTGGGGTTTGGCATAGTGAGGAGAAGGGACCCAGGGCAGCTAAAACATACCATTTGGGACCAAGGAATAGAAAAACCTATTTATTTACTTGAAAAAGGTTGGTGCTCCAGGGATTTTTGCCAGCTCAAGTGCCTCTGGCTCACATCCTTTGACTGCAAAGGCTCAGACCACAGAAGAAGAAATTAAAGCTGAGGCACAAAGATTTGCAATAACAAGCCCTGGAGATTGCTGCACTGCTATAAACTCTCAGTAGAAATGCAAACTACATCCTCCAGGCCTGCGATTGAGTTTGAACCGAGGACCTCCAGCTTCTTCTAAACACAGGAATATTATAATTACATTTATTTTCCCTTGTTTACATGCCTCCACAAGCATTTCATCTATCTTGAGCTTCTCTTATTAACATTTATGTGATTTTTATTCAATAACCATCCTTTTACTCCCTCTGATAGAGTGATGCTTTCAGAAAAGCCTAGTTATGCTCACATGGTCTTCCACGCAGGCACCTTTTCTGCCTCTTCCAGCAGATGCAATTGCTACCAGAGGCTTTTTCTAGCTAGGAATGCTTTCCAGCATTTATTCCAGCAGCTGCATTTCAGGCCTTGTTAAGATCCCATTATTTGAAAGCCTACTGGTACATACAGACTCATGGCATACTTTACCTTCTCAAAGAAGCCTGAATTTCAGAGAAGGCTGAAGGAAGAAAAGCCCAAAGCCATCTAACTAGCAATAGTAATTTATTGGATACAAAGATATTCTCCAGAAGTACATCCTACAGAAGTTAAATGGCAATTTACAGATAGTGGGAGGAATCTCAACTCTGTCTTCTTGTCCCTCAAGCAGCATTTACTGTGTGCTTACAGAACTGAAACCAGAAACAGAAGGTGTGAGTCTACTGTATTACCACCCCTGCTTAAGGGGCTAAGTCCTCCTGAAGTCACCCTAACTACGAAATAAACTCTGATCTTTGTGCACAAGATCCTTTCAAATATGCTTTGCAAATCTAAAAGACAGATCAGGTGATAGAAGAAACCCAGCATGCTACAAAAGGTTATTATTGCTGCTGATACAGTCAGCAAGCTTGGAATCTTGTTTCTCTTCCAAGATCTATCACCAACAACATGTTCTCACAAAGATCGCTCTCTCCATCACCCCCTGCTTGCAACCACATGAAAGTGCCGAGCTTTCCCTTTAGCATTAGGAGAGAATTCTTCTTGGCAAAGTCATATTTACAGAGGAGGGGATGGTTGCTGAATACACTCAGACTCATGCCCATCACCAAGCTCTTTAATGGAAAGCAGCTGAACCCTTTTCAGACCAAGGGAGGAAGGAGAAGTAGAGCTGAATGCATCCTGAGAAACCCAAACTCTTAACTGATCAGGACTGTATTGTATTTGATCAGAAAATATCACCCCTGATAGGTACATCTCAGGTCTTAGTGTGAGATAAAACTTCTCCCATCTGTAAGATCCCACGGCTGCCTCCTTTCAGAGATACTCTCTAACTTGAAACCTTCTTCAGCAGCAATCCTGTTTGCTCTTGGACTAATCAAAGCATCACAAAGCTCACTATAACTATGTATCTAGGATTACTAGTACAGGAAATGGCAGGGTCACAACCGTAGATTTTGCTCTCTCGGACAACTTATTCCATTAAACTCAAGACAACACAACCCACAAGTTCTAAGCCTAAACTCAGGGGAGAGACACTGAGATTCAGTGGCTGGTGACACACAAGAAGACTGATTATTACAGTGGTATCCTCTGGCTGTAAAATCACCTAGTTTGGCCTCCCAAACAACTGCTTTAGTCCTTTAAGGAAGGAAATCAAAACTGTGACCTACTTCATGCTCCCTGTTACAGCTAAAACATCCAGAAAGGGTTTGATTTCCATAGATTCTGACCTAGTTTTCAGGCTGAGCAAAAAAAACCCAACTAAAACCCTGCACAAGTCAAATTCTATTTCAGCATCTTTTCTGTTTGCTTTAATTGACACAGCAGCCTGGAAAGAAACCACCTCCAGCCCCTCAGCAGATGCACTGGACTCTTCACACATATGTCAAAGAAGGTGAAAGCTATCAAGGGACATAACTCACAGATGTTAAGCATGCAACTTAGGTATCTTGAGAGAAGGATTTGCTTTGTGTTCTGGCTTCTCAGCACAGAGGAATCTAGCTGTTACTTTAAGAGGCAAATGGAAGTGCAAATCTGTCAATCCTCTATTATTATGCTAATATTCAACCTCAGGTTTGGGATGCATGATCTGACTTGTTAGTGGATGGATGGCTGTCTGTGGGCTGCGCAGTAAAAGCAGTGAAATCAGTATCTGCTTTGCTTTCAGGTACCCACTGTGAAAAGTTTGCTTTCAGGGAGACTCCATCAACTCTGCAAACTGCTAAAACACATTTTTGCAAATAAGGTGTGGGGGAGAGCAATTTCCCTTACACGTTTCTGGGAACTGACAGGGATGCATTTCTAATGGCAGCCACACTCTGTAACAAGCCCAAGCAGCATAACGGTCATCACACACTGCCCTTAGGTTGAGCTCACCTACTCCAAGACATCGCAAGAGGGTTTTATGGAGGGACAGTAACAGTGAAGCCAACTTGGACAGTCAGAAGACTGTTAGGATCCAAGTGGTGTGGCCCCATGCTGTTCACAAAACTGTCTAAGGGCTGTTAAAGGAACTGTAAATATCCAGGGAAAAGGTCAGTTGAAACAAGATAATAAAAAGCCACTAACAGGAACTATGCGCCTCTAGTAATAAAGCTCTCTCAGTGCCTTCCAGCTCTCTTTCCTGAGCTCAGATTCCAAGGATTTTACTTCCTCTTCCCCTTCACCCTCTGATGGCTCCCTTGGTACTTGTTTGGAGGTGAAAGAATGCAGCTAGCTCCAAGAGAGCAGCTGCAGCTTCTGCTCCGGTCACTGACCAGGATGAGAGACTGCAGATAAAAGGTCCCACTGTATTTCACAGAATCACAGAATTATTTGAGTTGGAAAGGACCTTCAGATCATCCAGTTCCGACCCCCTGCCATGAGCAGGGGCACCTCACACTAGACCCATGTTGCCCTAGGCTCTGTCCAACCTGGCTTTGAACATTGCCAGGGATGAAGCCTTTACCACATCTTTGGGCAACCTGTTCCAGTGCCTCACCATCCTACAGTAGGTTTGAATGTTTACAACATGCTTTGAAAGGTCAAAGCATGTGATTCAGTTGCAGACCAGCACCTCCCGCAAAGCATACCACAGTTCCAACCAACCCATACTAGCTCACTCTTTGCACAGCATGTGGAACATGCAAGAAGGATCTCCTGGGAAAAAGTAACACCATCATTAACTTTTCCTTCCTTCAGACCCCAAACTACTTGAGCACCTGCACATTAAGAGCTGAATTCACTGCTCCCCAAACCTTGGAGAACTAGAATGCTCCTCTGCAACACTGAGAACCAGTGCAACTACAATGTCAGTCCTCAAATCCCAGGCCATGCTATGTCAGCATTTGTGTCAGGTCCTGTTTCACAAAGAGATTAGAAAGTAAAGCAGACTAGGTGAAGCAGGAAGGGCGAAGTGTACCTCATAGCGATGTTGCTAATTCTTGCAACAATCCTGC
>JANHGB010046681.1:34146-44515 GCA_026283785.1 Coracopsis vasa
CGATGTTGCTAATTCTTGCAACAATCCTGCACTGGGCTGGTGAGGGATGGGCTTTTTGGTCCTGGGCCCTTGCTCTGGCATGGGGAATTTTCCTCCATAATCTTCCTTTCTGTGCATGTCACCAGACATCAGAAAGACTGAAGTCTGGCACCTTGCATGACAGTTCTTCTGCTCACCTAAATACCTCCTGTAGATTACCCACCTTCTTGCACAACACTCTGAAGTGCTTTGACACACTCTTCAGTACAGTACATCACAGAGATTCAAATCCTATCGGACCAAATCCCAGGCAGACAAGGACAATCTCTGCCTTGAAGAGTTTAGTGTATGCAAATAAAACAAAGCAACAGAAGGAGGAATAGACCACAGCAAAGCAGTTGCTGGCAAGTTGCATGTTGATTCTATAACACAGCACAGATTTGGTTTTTAATCTAAAAAAGCCTCCAATGTTTCATTCGATTTACCCTTTAACCATAAAAATGCACCCATGTCTGGGGAAGAACACAAACTGTTTGACAGCTGACAGAGAAACTGCACAACAGCTTGGGAAGGAAAGCAAAGAACATGAAATTCAATCCACCTTCTGAAAAAGTCACAGGGTGTAGAAATTACTCATCTAATTGATGCAAATTCCAAACAGAAACTGTTGGTTTCATGATCATTTTTTTTCTGCATTTGAGGGTGGGCATTTAGGCTTTGCTCTCATGCAGAATAAGCTCACTGTGACATTCTTCAAGAAGTAATAACTCTAACAAGAAGAAAGAAGGAAACAGGAAGAACAAACAGCTGTCCTGCTCTCCGTAGATTGTTGTATCACCATTCATATGTAACGCTTCCGAGTCATTAACAGTTGGGTGTAGTATGAAAAGGACTTTATCCCATTGAGTGAAACATCAAATCTTGCTACAAAAATATTCAACTGGAGTTTCTGATGTAACTTTTCCAAACAAAGTTAAGCAGTAGCCTTGGTCTAGCAGGGAAAAAAAGGGGCTGATGACATGGGAAGGGAGGAGCAGACTGCCAACACTAACAGCAGCTTTGTTTGCTTGTTCTTCATCTTTTTGCACAGATACAGGTGAGAGGCAATACTGCAGCCAGATTTTTGCTAAGTGCTAATTCAATAAACAAAGGAAATTAGGGAGTTTGGGGAATAAAGCAGCACTGACAGTTAAATACTAGTGCTCCAGCTCATGTGTGAAAGTAGAGTTATCCTGGTGGATTCAATACTTACATGGTGACCCCAGTCTTTCACAACTACTCTTGTTTTAGGGGTACCAGCATAGATGATCTAACAATAACGGGTCTGGTGGTAGCAGAAATATACATGTGCAAGGGAGTGGTTTGGCAACACATATAACAAGGGAAAATAGATCTTGTGGGTGAAGAATGGAGATCGTTGCTGCATTTCCTCCTTTCTCCAATAAGAAGAAAAGGTTTTGACTTGCCACCAACTTACCGGATTGGCTCAGGCTTCAGGTGGCGATTAAGACCATGGACAAGCTGCTTCTCCTCAAAAACTGGCTTTCCTGGAGCCCTCTGGATGTCAAGGTGAGCAGAGTTGCAGAGCGCATGGACACCAGTATCTGTGCGGCTGGAGATGTGGAACTTGACAGGAGCAACAGGCTTTAGGTTCTGCACTGCCTTCTGGAAGCCAAGATGAGATGGGATTCATGAATAGATGACTTGCTTCAAGCTAGCTAGGAAAAAACATCCTCCTCCTTGCTAACCATATGTCTCTTTATTACTCACACAAAGAAGTAATTGGGAGTCTAACTGTGGGCTGCAAACAAAGGGATGGAGAGAAGCCTGTTTGGGGGACTTCTAGCACCAGTGGCTTCTCACCTTTTGTTCTGACATTACCTCAAACAGAACATACAAAATGCCATATGAGCTTCCTTATGTGCACAAAATAAAGTAAAATATATTATCTGCCCATCCTTTATATCATTGGGTGAGTGGGAAAGAGGACAGAGAATTGCCCATTTAAAACCAGACACCATCCCTGCAATTTACTGCTAAGAACTGAACTTGGATTGCTTCAGCAGATCTTAAAGTGCTGCAGAACCCAAGCCTTAAAGGGCTGGAAACAGCACACAGGGATGTCTGAATGACATCAGCCAAGACACCTGAAAGAGCTTAGGCTGCATCCTTTGCTTCCAGTGCAGGCCATAACAGTGTCAAATACTGCAGCTTATTGCTGCGAGCAAAAGTTCCTTTCCATCCACAATGGGATCAGGGCTACAGAGAGCAACATGCTTCCATTAACTGCTGAGAGAGAGGAGGAGCAAGGGGACCAGATGAGTAGCAGCTGATTTAATGCATTTATTAGTCCCACTGAGAAATATAAACAGATCTAAGAATCAAGACACAGCTCATAAAACACACGAGTAGTTGAGGACCTGACATTGAGCTATCCCAGTGGGTACAAAGAACCACAGGACAGACACAGGCCACTGGCAGTCACAAGGTGGGATTTCCTTGTATTTGCTGCTTCCACAGTTGCATTAAAGCAGGACTTGGCTAATTCTTGACAGTACTGTTTTCTTCGGGATCTAGCGTTGCTTTAATAGTCAGGTGATGTCTCACTCATGCCAAGACCTCTGCCACAGCAAGACTAAAGCAGAAAACTACCAACATTATTTATACCATCAAAGAACTTATGTTTTATAGTCAAAAGGCCCCAAAATTACACTGCAGCTGAAATGTACTGTTAAACTGTACTGTTAGCAAACTGTACTGCAACAAGCTGAACTTCCTATTCTTAAGGCAAGGGGAAGAATAGCCATTGAGATCCTCTAGGTTCTGCCTATGGATTTTGGCATGGATTTGCTGGAGAGCCCACCTGTGGCTTGGTCTGTTGTTTCCCCTTCCCAGGTGTTCCTGTCCACACAGCTGGCTTTTATCTCCCCACCCTGTTTCTCCCTTTCCATTCTGCCTACTAACAAAGGACTGGAAAAACAACTGGGTGAATTACTACACATTCCTGCTGGGAAAGTAAATAAAGCCCTGCTAAATGAGTCATTAATATGATGTCTTTTAATCAAGATGCACACACACAAGAGAGAGAACAAAAGAGATGCTAACATGGTTAATTAGGTAGTACATATTGAAGGGTCTGTCTAGACTGGCCTAAGTTTAGTAAAGCCAGGGTGGGTTTTGGTAAAGGACAAACACTGGTAGGTCAGCAAGTTCATGGAACACCAATGTTAAAACCATAGCAGGTCCTACATACAGTAAGGTTTTAAAGTAGGTTGCTGGGCCACTGCAAATTACAACTTTTTTCTTTGTGAGGACAGGCCCTTAGAAAATCCAATGTAATTTGTTACAGGGAATGAGTGAAGCAGATCTGAAAGACTGAAAACCAAGAAAAAGCAGATGAATGACTAAAAATTTCTTCCCCTTTCCCATCTCCACTCCTGAGTAGTGAATCAGTCTTTACTTGATTTTCATTTGGTACCAAGAGTCAACAGTTTGAGCTGCTGACTCACAAATACCTTTCAGACTCCTACTATTGAGCAGACAGGATTCTGGGCTCTCAAAAGTATACCCTTAAAACGCACAGGGAGGTAAAGGAAAAAGTGCAACAGAGCTGCAGTGGAAGGCCTGGGAAGCAGAACAAAATGACCCTATCTTCTCCTTTTCCTAATCCTTCTATTTGGTGTTCACATGTGGTTACAATTAACAACAAAAATCTTTATCTATCACCCTTAACCAGACAGAAATTAAATAGTTTTCTGCAGTAGACCTTGGCTTGTGCCTCAGCAATTTGTCTTAAAGCAGAAGCTGCATTTTAAGAGCACAGTTTCTGCAAAGATATGTTTGGGTTTTGCAAGCTCCTCCCTTCTTCCACCCTCTTCTTTCCCATCAAGCAAAAACCAGCCAGTGGAAACACAGTTCAATGGGGTTAGAGAGGGGCAAAGAACAGGAGAGAGCATGTAATACATCCTCCTCTCTTGGTAGGGGCTTGGAGAAGTTTGGATGCAGCACTCCTTTAGATCCCACACTGCATCCAGACAAAGCTGGACAATAAGAACACTGTTTGGAACGCAGACTCCAAGGCAAATCTGGTTGTTTCCCCCATTCAGGTCAGCCAATGAATCCACAAAGGTGCAGGACTGAATGACAGGTTCAACAAATGGTATTTTCACAGCTGCCCTTCTTCAGCACAGCTTTCTCCTAGGCAAAGCTCTCTGGTGAAGTGACTGAAGGATGTTATGTGCTGGGCATCCAAGGAGGAATATGACTACCACCACCAAATCTCAGACTGTGAAAGCTAAAAGCTTTGTAGATTCTTCCTCCAAGCCTAGCAGGCATGCAAGCTGATAATGTACTATCAAGTGCTGCCTCCAGTTTCAATTCTAATATTTCATTTATATCTCACCCTAATTAATCTCCTTAAAAAGAGTATTTCTGAACTGATAAACTTTTTTGCAGGCAATTCAGAAATGACCCCTTCACCTATGCAAATGTCTCCTATCTGTATCATCCAGATGCCCTTTGAGCCTACAGGCAGCTGATGGTTTCCTCCTCTGGTTCCTGTATACTTTCATCTGTGAGTATCACCCACACTGCTAAAAACCCCACATTATTTACATTTAGTAACTGCTTGGATAGCAACCAGTTTTTCCTGCCCTTTCAGAAAAGGCAAGCCCCTAAAACAAGCAGGCCTTTCATCTGAGCAACTCAAAAGGCTTTACTGCTATTAATCCAGATCCCTACCCTGTTAGGTATCATCTATGAATTCCTATGGGGAAACTGAGGCAGAAGTTAAGCCCTTTACCCATGGGGCCCAAGGTAAAAGGCAATAGAGGAGATAAGGAATAAAGAAGCTGGGTTGTCCTCTCAGTACTCAAAGTTCTTTAAGCCACAGAGCATGCAAATACCCTTCTCTTCAGCAGGTGTAACACTGAAATCTTGGCACCTGCTGGAGGCCTTTCACTGAACCAGATCTCATTCATTTTCATTTTGCCTTTACTTCCTGAGTCATAGCATTTCCAGACAACCATATTCCTGGAGCAGCAACAAGCATCCCAGAGTGTCAGTTTATCCTCTAACACACTGCATACCAGAGATGCAGGGGAAAGCATTAGCTGCATGTAGTAGGTCTGTTCTGCTAACAGGTTTCATTCACTAAGTACTTCCATATTTTGAATCACACTGAAATTTCCACTGTTGTGTGCCAGAATGATACGGATCCACATTCCAGATTGCTATTCCTACTCACAGCTCAGTTCTCATTCTTTACAAATGCTGGAGAAGCAAGATTAAGAACAGGCCCACTGCTGTATACCACTTATGATGGTGAAGCAAAAGTTCACCTGCTTCTCCCCGTGAAGTCTACATAAAAGATCATCAGGATAACTCAGCATCTACCTTTACAGGCATTAGGAATGTTTCTGAATAACTAAGTGTCCATTTCTCTTTTAAAGCAGCTGAATTGTACAATCCATTAGCTGCACAGACACAAGGGATTGCACTGCATTGCCAGGAACACTGCAAAACTTATAGGTTGCTGTGTTCTAATAAATAGTAACATGCAAGCTTCTGGTTGCAAATCATCACAGCCTCACTGATTCAATGGGTGCTATTTCAAATTAAACTAATGAAAAACCTAACTCATTTTTAGTGGAATAGATAAAAGTTGAAGTGAAAGCCAGGAAGAAAAAGCTCAGAAAGTGGCTTCAGCTAGAAGAAAGGGTTTCCAAAGCAATCTCCTATGCCACTGAATTACTATTGAAACAGGGGTTAAAGATAACGGTTCTCTTGGTCCATTTTCCTTTCTTCCTCCTCCCCTCCTTTTTTTGGGGGGTTATACCAAAGCTGCCTTGCATAGTAAGGAGTTTGCATATATTCTTTTTCTCCTCTGCTACTCCCCCTTTTCCTTTCATGAGGAGTAATATCTGGCCTTAGCACAAGGCTGCTGGCCAAACAGAGCTTCGTGTGGGGAAGATTAGTTTTGGGCAGCATTCACTAGCACAATGGGAAACAGCACACTCAGGAGATGTTCAAACCAAACATGAAAGGGAATTTAATTCTGCAGATCTTAGCAGGCCTTGCATATGGTGCCTGTTAGCACAAGCAACATGTTGCTACTCACTTTAACAAAAGGTGCTACACAGGAAATCTTCCTTTACAGTAGGGACATTTGTAAGAACTGAGACCAGAGCATAAAGTTCTGCATCTTACAAGTTTCCACAAGGAACTGGAGGAGCCAAGTCACAGGATTCAAACTTCCCCATCTGGGAGGCAAGGTCTGGAATTTTGTTTTGGACCCATCACTAGAAAGCTGGGCTTCCAAATACTTCAAGACAAATATATTGTCTCCAAGAAAGAACAAAAGTGATGCCTGCAAAGCTTACCCTCCTCAAAGCTATATTAAAAGCTCTGCATCTGTCCCTGAACTAAAACAAGTCTCCACTTCCTCCAGACAGACCCACAGCTCTGTTACGTAGGAGTACTGAGGACCACAAAAGCTTGCATTTTTCAGGATATAGTGCTTTACAGTGACAAAGGGTTATGGACAGGCCTCCTGCTCAGCCCCACTCCAGCTATCTTACCTTACCCCACAGAAGACTGCAGCACCACACTCACAAACCAGTTCATTACAGTTCTAATGACACAGTTGTTGAAACACAAGGTCTACACCTCCCAGGTTATTTGCTTGCCTGCAACTGCAGACAAATGTCTTAACATACTTTAAATACAATAAGGATCTCATTATGGATTTAATTTTGCCCTTCCCTTCAGTTGCCTTCCTGGCTTTGGAAAGTTGGGAAGTTCAAGGCTGCACAGAAATGGAGGAAGGAAGATAAATTCCTACAGGCCCCAGAAGTTTTCTATTAAAGTTGCTTTAAGACTTCCCATGTGGTTCTAATAGACATAGCTCTGCTCAGCAGTGCCCAGCATCAATACCACCACATGAAAGCAAAGCACATATCCCAGAACTGGCCTGCAAAGTGCTGATACTGTGAAAAGACAACACCAAATAAGTTTATCTTTTTCTTTTTTTCTTCTTCTTCTTTTCTCCTTTAATCACCCATCCTACCCATTCGCCTGTTAAAACAAAGTTACTTGGATAATGCAAAACAACTGCTGGGCTCACCCAAAGTCTGCCGCCTGGGGCTGAGACACTGGATGGTTCAGAGCATTAGATAAATGAGATAGAAAATCCTCTGAGGCTCTTCTTTCAAGATGTGCACAATATTTATACACTTTCTCCACAATGGTCTCAGGCAAAAAGCCATACAAATACACCCATAGAACTCTTACTCAAGCCATTAATTCATCACACTTTCCTTCTGCAGACTGCTTAGCAAGAGCATGCAAGAGCTATCATCCTCACTCAGCAAACCAAGGCATGGTGTGGAAATGTCCTGGCCACAGAGTGGCTGGGTGGGACAGCAAAGAAGAGCTCCTGGACCAGCTCTTCCACAACTCTTTTCCTTCAATAGACAAGGATTGAAGCTAATGCAGAGCATAGACTCACACAAACAAGCACTGTGGGTGCACTACCTTCAAACTGCTACAATTCGTGATCTCAAGTTAGAGAGTCTGACTGAAAACGGGATCTGAGTAACAGAAAGGTTGGTATTAATACACAGGTATGAGCTCACCTGAGGCAATCTCAATCAATCTCTTTTCTGAGCAGGCACAGCCTTCACTTTGAACTACATGATGCTTCTAAGACAAGAGAAAAATAACACACCTTCCTTTCGATCCTGCCCTGCACAGGAACATGGGACTCTCCAGCACTGCTCTAACAAATGCATCTCAACAGCAGCTTGTAATTAAATGACAATTGGGTTACACAAACATCCAGGTGTGCTGAGCATTCACCCTATGCAAGAGGCCCACCTCCTACTTGCTGGTGTAACAGTGGGTTTTTTGCACTCCTATTGCACACGCATTCTGAGTCCAAACAGCACTCACATCCTGAAAGCCATTCTTACATTCTTCAAATCCCTGGGAGCAGCACAGGAACAACAGTGATGATCACTGAACGGAAACCAAGCATTTTTTTTTCCTTCCATTGGAACAATGGATATCCTGGTGTGCTTTATTCTGAAAATGTCTACCAGAGATATCCCCTCCCAAGAGGACACAGGATCTAGAAGCAGCACAGCTCAACCTACTGAGAATTGAGGCAGTTCTAAGAACAAGTGAAAGCAAAGCCACAAGTGCTAATATGAAGCTCACAGGCTTAACTCCCTTCAGGTGTGCCAGCACCTGAGCAGGGGCTCTCAGAATCAGAGTTCTGGACTCAGCTGCCTCAATTTCAAGTCTCATTAAAGGGGTCACATCTTTATCAGGGTCTAAATGTGTCTGACTTCACCCTGACTTATTTCTTCCACCTGTACACTGACATGATTTCTGAACATCTGACTGTTTTGAATATTATAGTGTTTAATACTATGCAAGTGTCTCTGAGTGTCAATCTAAAAATAATACTTATCTTTGATAATATCTGTAACTCAACAGTGTGACCCTAAGAAGTTTAATTTTAATGACAATATGATCAGCAAAGGACCTACCTCCAAGTAATTCTGCACTCCAATCAATGACTGATCGTTTGAGGTCTCCATAACCCCGCTGCAGAGCAAAACAAATACAATAGTTAGTGATATATATCAGGACCCAAGGACTTTGCAAAGAGCCCAGCAGCACATCCAGAAGTTAGTGGTGGCCAGTCATCAAACTGTTTGTTATAGCATGACCTGGAGGCCGGCACAAAGACACGGCAGACAAATTACACTAGAAAAGAAGTTGCAGATAAACTATTTCAGGGCCAGGAGCTGGTTGCCTGTTGCAGGTCCCTTTCTTGCAGGCTCTGTGGGTGTCATAAGTGACTAAAAGACCACAAAGACAGTTTGTGGTGAGCTTCCTTCTCTACTGCAGAAGTCACAGCCATTCACAAAAGCTGCTGAAGTGCACAGAGATACATCCTGAGGCTAAACCCAACCTACCTGTAACTATTCAGAGTAATTTAGGTCAGTACCCACAGTGATACAGATCATGCACTGTAAAAGTTGTGGGGTTTGGCACATGATAGTATTATTCTGTATAATCCTCAAGAAAATAGGCACAATTACATGGGTTGGAGCTGTGTAAACTCTCCCACACGCTTTCTTTGCCTGTAAACAGGCATAGCTACACATGTGGGATGTTTAGGGCCTGGGGAAACCCAACCTCAGCTACCACCCTGCACAGACCACTTCAGCTGCACCCCTGGAGCAGCACAAGCATCTGCACCGCTGGGAACCGGACACACCACCGGACACCCAGCAAACCACCACCACAACCACTACAGGAAACAGCAGCTTGCCCTCCCTGAGCCCCAGCCCGAGATCACAAGTTTGCCTTCTTCTCCATCCTTTGATGTTTTCTCTGTGCCTATTTTATGCATTTCCTGCCTAAACCATCCCCTTCCTTATACTTCTGTGCACAGCAGAAAGCACAGTCCAGCTCTCCGTCTGCTCTCACCCCTCAGCATGGATTTAACCCTCACCTAAAGCACCACGTACACCCATCCCTTCCCCAGCTCTCCCATCACCACCTGTGGCTGCCCCCCCTCAGTGATGATCGCCCCTCAGTAGGAGCTGGTTCACTCCCACCGCTCACAACGAGGATGCAGCTGAGGCACCTACCTATATTTAGTGCCAAAGTACTGAAAGAACACTAGGTACCGTGTTGGGGGACAAACCATCATGGCTACGCGGGGTGCACCCCTGAGGCCTTCCCGCCCCTCTGCCTCACTCCCCTCAGCCGGCTTCCCGCCGGCGGCCCGCCCACCGCCGACCGCTTCCGCCGCCGTGTGGGGCGGGCTCGCTGAGGCGGCGTGGCGGCAGGGCTATGGAGGGGTTGTCTTTGCCTCAGGAACCGAGGGGCTGGGAGAAGGTGGCTGAGCCAGTTATGGCAGGGGAAGAAATCCCTCTCAAATCCTGTGCTTCATCTTCTCAGAGCTCTTCAGATATTAAGTTTTCCTGCGGGCAGGCTCTTTCAGTGATCGCCTTTCTTTACGTTGGCGTTCACCATTAGAAATGACCCGAGCAGGACTTAGGTTTGGGGTTTTGTGTCCGTTTCTAATGAAATTGAACCTTTGGGCTGTTCTGACACACTTGTGATTGACTCCTGAGTCGGATAAGCCATCAAAAGTGGCAGAGCAGGAAGGTAATTCCCACAGAAAATACAGTTTATGGGGCTGTAAATGTACGGTGTGAGGCATGGTGAGCACCCCTCACAATTCACTTGTGAGTTTGGGAATAGGGATTCAAAGGCTTGGATGTTCCCAACCTACAGGACAAAGGGAATGGCTTTAACCTGCCAGAGGGGAGACTGAGATGAGCTCTTAGGCAGAAGCTCTTCCCTGTGA
>JANHGB010046684.1:0-18749 GCA_026283785.1 Coracopsis vasa
ATCCTTTATATATATATTTAATCTTATTTATTTGTTAAATGGAATATTGGTTGTTCCAGTTAACAATTTTACCTGTCCAAGCATGTTTAAAAGCTTACTCAGACAGTGCCAGTTGTCCAAAGCTAAAACCTTCTCAAGAACCACTCCAACAATTCAATGACTGAACATTTCCTTATGCTGTTCAACTTCTTACACTTGACATCGCCTAGATATGCAAAAGTTAACAAAAAAATCTATGATAAGAAGCCATTTAAAAACAACAAGCAATGGTCAGTGTCTGATATACATGGGAAATCTAAGATGTGGTCTGCAAACCCAAATCTTTATAACTCAAATTGGCAGAACAGTTCAATGTTCCTGTGCTCAGGACAGTATTAACCTGAATAGTTCACTGTTTTTTTCCTTGCTGTTGTTGTGACTGTTTTTCCACTGCTTGAGAATGACCCTGAAGACTACCACGTGTAAATACTGAAATGTTCCTCAGGCCATGAAAGAAAACAAATTTGAAGAATTTGAAGAAAAAGAATTCGTGAAGGAACAAACATTTGCCCTGTGAAGTGAGTCACATTCTGAGCAAGAGAAGCAACAATAAAACTACAAGAAAATAAATACATTAAAACAATATATGGTTATGAGCACTACATATCTCAAAAGAATGATGCAGTGATATTCTGTTTCCAAACACAAGCTGGTATCATAAGCAGCTCAGCTTTGTTAGGCCGAGATTTTAATTGTGGTTTAATGACATGGAATTTACACTGATGCTCTCAGAAAAAGAGTAAACTCTCACTTCTCACTGAGCTCCTATACTCAGCTGCTGGCACTCGAGGGCAGCCAGCCCAAATCATTTGGTGTAGCTATACTGGGAAGATCTGAGAGTACTGAGAGACAAGAAGCTCGTGTTATTAATTTAGGCTCAGTTATTAAAATGTTAATGAAACATCAGCCACAGTACAGAGCCAGGGCAAAAGAAAAATGAATGAGAAAGCAAACTCACAGAGTGAGAAACATTGTCAGCTCAAGTGAGGTTCAGCTATACAGAAATATGTAGGGCAGCTTGTTTTAGAGGAAAAGACATATATGTACCTTTTAAAGAGGAATAGGCGAAGACAGGTTGATGGCTAATCTATGGCATTTTTTCCATCCCATTTTTCCCTTCCTTGTCCATACTTTAAGCCCAGGCATGCCCCCAGGCACTGTGTCCTTAGGCACCTCTAGCTTAAGGCATGCATAATATGTTTGTCATAAATGTCCATAAATTTAGAGTCCTACCTGCAAAATCAGAAGAGCGATGTCTATTTATGTCTTTGAAAAAGACATTCAGTAATGCTGGCTGGAAAATTTCTTATCTTTGAAATGTGAGTAACTATTTTCATCTTTATTTCCCCAGAAGCATTACTTTAGCAGTTGAGGGCTTGACCGTACTTATGTGCAGCACTGTACTGTTTTCTGCCAGGTCTTCTATAAGTGTTACATACCTGTCAGTAAGTTTTGCATTTGAATACAGACTATTTGGAAAAGTTTACATGAAGTAAAGGACATGGTTACTTTGAACTTGTTTGAGCAGAGTGGTTAGGCAAGATGAGCTCCAGAGGTGCTTTCTAATCTCAATCATTCTTTGTTACTGTGCTCCAAACACACAAATACATCTGTGCTTGAGAATGTGCTTCTCTAAATCTTTGCTTTCTGGCATCACCCTCACTTCAGTCTCCTTATCCTGTGTCGGTGTGCTGTGGAGTAAGGTTTGTAAGTGTGTAAGTAAGTGATTAAAACCCCCCAAACAAGAAAAACAAAGGAAGAAAGACAGACAAAGCCCTTGACAGCAGGACAAAATGGAGAGTCAGTAACAACAAATCCAGCTTTGCCTTAATGCAGTTCATCACAGCATCAAAATGAATCCCTGGCAAATATGGGATAAAACTTCTGAGCACAGAAGGACCCTTTGCTGGCATGGGACTGTAATGAAGCATCTGCTGTGCTGAATGTGTATAGATATAGGAAGGGCTGAGGAAGAAATGTTTAAGGAGACAATAAAAACTACCCAGCAACCAGCACACTGCTAAAAATTAACTACTGCCTCATAGACCACAAAATGAATACCCCATATTTCCTGAGCCACTGTGTAATACATCTAAAATTATTGGCTTCTTCTATTCAGAAGTGATATGAGACATATTATACATGTTATCTGCTTTATCAGAGCAGGTGCCAATTGAGAAACTTCTTAATATGCTACAAGACTATATAGTGCCTTTACTAAGCACTGTAGGGGCCCATTACACTAATGCTAAAGGCATTAGTGAAGTCTACAGTGCCATAAAGATATCTGAAGAACACAATAAAGTGTAATATAGGGATCCCTCAACTACTTCTGGGCAGACTGGTATTTCCCTAAAGCATGATGCCCTACCACCCACTGACTGTAATAAGAATGCTGAAGGCAAGAGAGAAAATTTGGAGCATAAAGACTTATTGCGTGGCTTCCTTCTCCACCAGTTCAACACAACGAGTTGTCTGTTCCTAGTTTAACTTGCTTCCTTTGTATTGACAAAGCCTCTTGTCATGTTAGCTTTCCATTTACACACATGAAAACAAGGATGAATTCATTTCTAAGAGCTGGAAAACATTCAAATAGTGACCAGCACTTAGGTCTGTGTTCGTACAGCACCAAATATAATGAACGATGGATCTATATCCATAAGTCCCAAATTTTGTCATCTGAGAAATAATAACTTCCATCACAATTATTCTGTGTTTTGTTTTAGAGTTATTATCTACTTCTCTCATAGCATTGGTCATATAGTCTATTCCTCAGTAGACAGGCATAAACAAAGATAAAATAACAACAGCTGCCAGCTGATCATCTTGAGCAATGAACTCATGTTCCCAATGTAGTTTTCATATGTATTTATTCTAGGGTGGGAAGCAAAAACTGAAATAAATTATACCTCTTCTGTTTCCATACATTGAGATCTTTATTTATCAGCATGAAGCTAATGATTTAAGTCAACCCAGAGTGGTGCCAGGAAGCTTGAGCAGCAGGAACAGAAAGCAGACCAGAGTAAGTGAAATGATAGCTACCAAATGGAAGCCTCTTGATGGGAGCTGGAGAGAAGGTCTCAGACCTCCTGGAAAGTTGTCAGAGAAAACACATACTTACTGTTCCGAACCAATACTCACTATTTTAACTATGCTGGTAATACTGCAGAGCAAATGGTTGAAAATCTGGGAAATCCTTCATTAACAGTGATTGCCATAATCCAAAATCACTTTGACACTTCCGGGCCACCATATTGAAGCCAGGTCATATTAAAGTAGTCTTTCCTCCACTACCACAACAAAAAGGTCTCATTACTGCATGTACCTGAAGTATTAGAGTAAGAAAAACCAAACCCTGAAGAAGTTTGAGTATCACAGGAGAATTATCTCTTGTCACAAAGACAACGAAAATTTCACTGTTTTTTCCAGTTTACTGAACATATTTAACTGGCTGCAGTCCCTGCAGCGTCTGAGAGCTTCATAATCTTACCCTAATCACACGTCTGCAAGACACAAAAATGTAATTTTACCTATTTTACTAGTAGTTCTTTTTTAATATTCCAAATGGGTCCGGTTAATTATTTAATGATTTGACCAGTGTTGAAGAATATTTGATTTGGGGGTTGGAACTAAATGACTTTAAGGTCCTTTCCAACCCAAACTTTTCTATGGTTCTGTGATACTATAACTAAAGCATTGGATTTTTTTTTCCTTCTTTTTTCCTTTTTTTTTCTTTTTTTAATTGTTATAGCTATTTTCCACAGAAACACAGATATTTCACTGAAATAATTGAATATATGTGAAATCCAGAGAGATATCTCTTCACACTGTAGCTACCTCTACACCAATAAACTACATGTACCCAGAAGCATTCCCAGACACTGAGATAAGCTGGCAAGGAGACCTGCATCTATGTTAATGAACTGTCAGTCAACAGAAGAGCTCAACAGCTTGGAAACTGCCTACTGGGATCCCTGGAGTGGTCTAATTGCTAAATCTTATCCTTTGGGACAATGCAGCTGCACTGGGTCAAAATCACACCATAAGAACCCTCTGAAATATTACTAGTAGAGATATGTGAGAATCCTGAATAAAAAGATTTGACATTTTAGGACTAATCCAATTTCACTTTCTATCTATCTCTCCATCACACACACTGAGAAAGCAGAGATTGGTCTGAAAGATTTCACACAGTTCCCAATTATCAGAGGATAAAGGACCAAGACTGCAACATGTAGTTAGAAGGGACACCGAGTTGCAGGTAGTAATAAATACCAACTTACTACATCTATGATCACAGAGAACAACTCATTGCAGTATGTCACTACCAGCTCACATGCCAGCCTTCTTCTATGGCAGTAGAGTGAGCCTAACACCACACAATTATGGTAATAACTCTTCTGAATCTGGACGTGCTCATATTCAACCACCTTGATTTTCCCCATACTGGTGGATGCAAAGATCGTCTACAGAGATCGAGAGACTTCTCATGGGAAAACAAACCAAAATCGAATGACATAATACTTTATCCCCCTCCCTAAAAAAAAACATTTTTGTGTGTTCCATCTCCTACCCATTTATATAGTGAGTTATTTTAACCTTTACTCTGTTTCTTTTGATATCCAAAGTGTTCTGTTTCATGGTAAAGATACAATCAGCCCATAATTTTTTTAATTCTATTAAGGTATTTCTGTGGAAATAAAATCCAGTAGCAGTGAGACATCCTGTTTGCTTGTAATGCTTAAATTATTATGATATCAGACCATGCTTAGGACAAAGGCTGAACCAAAGCCAGGAAAAAGCTTGAGTCTTACCTGTCTCTTACTACAGTCCCAATATGCTCATACCTTTTGTGTAGACAGGCATGAGCATATTTGTTACTGTTTGATGCATGTGTGTGAATGAGCCAGATTATAAAACCTGACTTTCTCTTCTTATATTTCAGGTGGTAAACCTTTGTGGGAGAAAAAAGCTGCTCAGTTTTCAACACTGTCACCATCTTATTTGTGATTGGGAAATTCTCATGCTGAAAGTTTCAGACTTGGAAGACTAAACCTTAAGTTTTTGTATATGAATATAAGTTTCTAACTTTAGAATTGTAAGCTTTAACCTATTAATGAAATATACCTACAGAAAAATAGATCTTTCTCATTGTTAAAGATGGGTAAAAATTCAAGGAACAAAATAAACTCAAAGCCAGATATATTGACTCACAATTCCAAACCTATCCTCTAGTCAGGCAGATATACAGATTATGTTATCAACAGAAATACGCACTACCATTTTATTGCAAATATAATTAGATTAGATAATTACTTTAGTTCATTTATAGCAGTAGCCAGTTATAAAAAATACTTTCTGTTTAAAAACAAACCTCTATTTTTTACCTGTCACCTAACAGGAATAGAAATATAGAAATTACTCTCCCTTCTAAATCATATTCTTGATGGGATCAACTAAATATCATTCATAATTAATGCAAAAACTTGTTTGTTTGTCCATTTGTTCAATAATGAGATCTAGTATAGAATATAAAAGTTTTTTTAAAAAATACATCTAATTGGAAATATTTTTTAGAAAATCGAGATAATTTCTCTAATTTTTATAATAATACTTTTATAATAATAATAGAATTTTATAATAATAATAGAATCAGATCATTTTTAGAAAAAAAGAGATAAACTTTTAAAGTTATAATCTATTATTTGGTTTGAAATTGAATTCAAGCTATATCATGTTTACTGTAGTGGGTGCCTTACACTTCCTCATTTTTTCAGCATGAATCTGTCTCATATAATGCATTAACGTCTCTGCTCTGGGTGAAGGGAGGTACTATATCATGCATGTTTCACCCTCTAAATGCTTCATGGTAAAACCATGTTTTTAGGGAGCCAGGCCAGTATAAGGACAACTGAAGTAAAACTGCTCTAAGAATATATATGTGAGATTTGTCCTAGAAAACAAAAATGTTCCATATGAAGCAATTTCCATTAAAGGTCTGTTTGAATGTCTGTCAGACAAGGTTTATTGGAGACTTTTTGATCTGCTTTAAATAAAGAATTTCTAGTATTGAAACCCCAGATTTGACATTTCACATAATAATCCCTCAAAAAGATTTGGCATTATTTTAGTTGATCTGATATTGGAATTCATTTCTTCTTTTGCTAACATTCCTATGAATATTTGTATTGTTAGCCTGACTTTCTTTCCTCATTGCTGTCTTTCACCACACACAGCACAAACCTACAGATCAAAGTAAAAACATTCTGTATTATACAATATGATTATCTTCTTTTATTGCTGTTGCTGTCAACAGCAACATTTTTCTTTAAAATGATGAGAGAATATAAAATATAAACAAATTGGCTTCATCTACAGCTATTTACCATACCGTTCAATTGAGAATTTGCTATTAATTATTAAAAGACCTGCCAAAAATCCCACTAGAACTCCAATACTTTAGTACACGTGAAATACATAAGCCCTATTACTTCCACCAGTTGAGATGATATTAGCATGTGCTGTTCATAAAGTATTCTAAAACATAGAATCATAGAATAGTTAGGGTTGGAAAGGACCTTAAGATCATCCAGGTCCAACACCCCTGCAAAAAGTTTAATTCTTCTGAAACCTTGAATTCATGCTAAAAGCTGATTGTGCCTTCATCTGAAGAAAACATACATATTTTCTTAAAGATTGGCTGCTTCAGTGCCTGGCTGCATCAGAGCCAAGAACCAAGAACTCTTCACCAATAGAAGGGGGTTGAAACAGACAGTTGAGAAGTGCCCAAAAGCCCTCAAAGGCTCTTCCAGATACCTGGTAATTAGTTATCTTATTGAAAGCCAGGAGGCTCAGATTTCATACAAGCTTTAAACCTTCCTTTTCTGTTCTTTACTTTGCATAACCTGAAATTAAACAACATCTTAGGTAAAAATCCTTACAAATGTACATTTTAGAACCTTTCAGTCAGAAGCATAATCAGGGAAGAAATGAGCATGTAAGAGTGGTGTAAGAGTGGTGTATTTGCAATTTAGAGTGTGTATGAATGAGGAAATGTAGAAGAATTGGCCAGGATTATAAGATGAGCAATTTTGACTGTTGGGAAACACCAAGGAAGTAAAAACTCTGTAAACGCCAGCACACTAATTTTAGAGTACAGAAAGATGGGAGTTTTGATTGGTTTGGTCATTGCTAAGAGCACTCAGTTGAAAGGGAGGAAGTTTTTAGTGAATTTAAGCCATGAAGACCAGAAGACAGAAGGATGAGAAAACTGCCCAGAGAAGAGAGAATCAAAGATGGAAGAAAAAGAAGATGGGATTGGCAGTTCTTAGAGCTGAGAAAAGCTTATGGTCATTGAGGAGGAGGAAACAATAACAAAGAATGTGTTTCTGTTGAACTAATCAGGATTTTTGTGGTGGAATGACCAGAACTCAATTCAAAAATCAAATTTGAAGAATATCAGGTTCGTCTCAAGACTTGATCCAAGGTTGACGGCCATTTAAACCAATACAGAAATAGGCTAGCAAAGCTACAGCCTTTGAGCCCTGTTAGCTAACTGTAAACATGAAGAAATGCAACCTGAAGACATACTTTTTGTCTACAAAAAGTCCTGTGTATCAGATCCAGGGATCATTCAGCATTTCCTTACACACTACTTGTCACTAGTACTACTTGGGTGACAAAAGATCCATTTCTTTGATGCGTTTCTGTATTGTCATTCAATACAACAGACCAATCTTCATGTTTACTGTGGGTAAAAGTATAATGCTAAAATGTAACATAAGCATTTATTACTTACATGTCATTCTAAACAAGAGTATCAAATCTAAAAGTATCATATAAAAGAGTATCATTCATATAAAAGAGTATCATTCTAAAAAAGAGTATCAAATTTTTCCTGCAAAGACAGACAAACTACCTTTCCTTTTGTGTGGACTTACGCATACTTTTTGTGTAGGTAGTTCTTACACATACTACTGTAAAGCCTTCATGCTTTCAAGAAGATCTGTTTAATACTAGCGCAAAGCCTGAAGGTAGCATGCACCTTTAAGTAGTTAAAAATCAATAATGGATGCAGGATTTCTCCAGAAACACTGATAAATCTTCTAGTACTTTAAGAGTTACAAGGAAAATCTTGCTTGATGGAGGAACAAGTGAGATAGATGACTTTAAATGGGATAGAACAGGGCAGTTGCAGTAATTTTTCATTTCAATTCTACTGCATTAAATTATTACTTTGAATTTACTGGTCTGACTTTACTCAGAATTATTAAACTTAATTTATACATAAAACTTTACTGTTTTGTTGGTTTTTTTTTGATGCTTTTTATAAGAAGAAGGGAATTGTGTATTTCCCATGAAATGAAAAATGCAGTTCTTGCCCTCCTTTATTTTTAACACCATTACTTTGAAGAATTTGTGCAGGGAAATCTGTTAATTGAAAATCCTGACAGGATCCCCAGAAGGCAAGAATCCAACTTAAAATGAGTCCAAAGTTTCACAGAAATACCAGAAGTTCTTAAAACTAATTAACTTCTCTTTGTCAAATGCATGCTAATGAATGAAGCTGTTCCATTCACCGCTTCAACACAGCCGAATAGTTTTCTAACAGGTATTTTCTAGCTGTTATCTTACGAATATCTTGCCAGATTCACTCTGCCTGAATAGCGCTACAGACTAGTAGCAGTAGTTAAGGATTTATTCACTGAAAAACAAAGGGAAAAATTCCCATCAAGATGTGCAATTCCTTTGCCTACCTTCCTTCTCAACTTCTTTTTTCCTTCTTTTCTCCCCTCTGGGCAAGGGGCATGTATCTGTGCTTTTGAAGGACTGAAGGTCCTTCCCAGCAAACAGCTCAGTTTGAAAGGCAGCCTGCTTAGTAGGTGCTGACAGCATGAGTCCTGTTCTACTCCATGCACAGAGTAGCTTAGCACTGCACAAAATCTGAACTGTAAGTCTCCTTGCTGTGCATGCTGCTGATCTCAGGCCTAGAGAATAAATTAGCATCTGTCACATAATCAAGGCACCCCAAATTAAAACAAGTGTCAGATCAATTGCTAATTTCTAAGTCAACACAAGGAGGTTTTTCCATTTACTCTTTGATCTGTGCCATGATTGTAGGATTTTCTTAGGATATTTTGGTTTTAATCACATGTCCTAAGAAGCATTTCTTTCTGTCTATGCTGCTGGCTGTAGAGGAGCTCAAGCATAGTTGAGGTCCTAGCTCTGAGATGGCTCAAACATCCTGCAGAGAGATGGTCCCAAACACCCCACAACTCAGGTCAGATTCAAATCTCTAAACAAAGTCTGAGCCATGTGCATTTGTGCAGTTTACCTGGACTGATCTTCTCCAGAAAGCTCCCGAACATGGCTCGTGGCAGTGATTTCTGGCACAAGTGTGAGCATTCCTGGTGCACCTGAAGGGTCAGGCTTTGTTTTGGGAGAAGAAATACTCATGTTGACCTGACAGAGTGCAGAATAATAGTTAGTGGCTGTGTCAAGTATTTTGAGCCACACTGCTATGTTCCATAATGAGAAACTGGAGGATTATATTGTGCCTGGTTTCAATAGAGCCCCAGGCTTTAATTGGATTTAAGATTTAATCTTATCCATCATTGTCTGGAAAGGATTGTGTTACTGATACACAAAGTAAACATCCATCAGCTTATCCCAGGGATCCAGTAAACTTGAAACATTTATGAAAGATGTTGTGTTTGCAGCTGAAATCAAGTAATTGATCTCTGTGTAGGTTACTTCTGCTTCACTTTTCATGAAACTCAACAATAAAACAAGTTCATTAACCAAATAATGATAATTGAAATATTCCTTTAAATATTAAATAAATAATTCGCATTTCATAAGTATAATGCTTTTGTCCTTCCAGTGCAGTGTTACTTGTTATATATTTGTTATGTTGCTGTCTAGTTGCCTGGCAAAAAAATATTTCATTAGCCAGACTTTACTGAGCTTCAACTTTTCTTCCCATCACGTATGAGCCCACATTACAAATACAACTGTTTTCATCTTAGGGAAAAAAATCCAAACCCAAGTCAAACCAAACCAACCAACTAAACAAACAAAACCCACCACAAAACACAAACCAACCAACACACAACACCCCCAAACAATAGGAACAATCCCAAACCCAAACAAATAAAGAAACCTCAAACCCTTGAGCAACTCTTTATTTGCAAAAGCTTCCCCCTGAAGATCATTTAGGAATGGCTTTTTAATAATAATAATTTTTAAAATACACTGACATAACCAGGATATAATCTGTGTCTAAACTGTGATTTGAGCACTGATCCAGGCTCAGCCTATCTGCAGAATAGCAGGACACTTTTTGATGATAACTTGGATCTGGAATGGACCAAACCTGAGTGAGCTCCATGTTTTACCAGTATTAAGTATAGGAGCAGCCACAGCTTGTGTGCCCAGCAGCTTGCAGTCTAGCTCAGACAATTCTCAGACAGACAAAGGACAGGAAGATGCAAAGATGGAAGTGACTCATCCGAGGTTACATGGCCAAGATTAAAGTAAAGGTTTTTCAATCCCCTTTCTCAGGTCACCAAGCCCCATTGCCCTTCTCACTGGAAATGTATTCTGGTCTTTGGATTTGACAATGTCCTTTCAGAGCATGGGATGATGTCAGCTGATTAATGTTGCAGACAGGAGATTGCAAGATCACCCAAGGTTAATATGATAAACAATTAGAGAACTTAGGATGCAGCAGAAATCATATTGTCTGACAACTGTAACAGTGGTGTAACTCTGAAGCAACCTCCTTCCCCAAATGCACACAGTCTGCTCCAGCATCAATAATAATTCACATGTCAGTGCTGTCAGAGATAAATATTGCTGATCTCAAGGCCACTGAAATCATCCTGAACCAATAGTTACAGCCGTCAGCGCGACAGAGTGATAGAGGAGACAACACAGAGAGAGCAGTTCTTAGCTTGCATTTGCCACCAAAGCTCTCAATGACTTTTAGTAAAGTCAAGTCAGTCATGAAAGGAAATACTGGCCATGATGCTTACAACTGAGATCCCAGCTCTGTATATTGGGCACCCTAACAAGAGTTTTTTGTGTTAGAGGCACTAGGAGTTTACAGTTCTCAATGAAGTTATATGACTGAAAGTCTATCCAGTCAAAAACACGAATGTGAGCACTTCTGCAAGTCAAGCTGCTCCCTTCTTTTAAAACAGATTTTGAAGGAGGCAAAAAGGGCCCAAAAGACTGTCAGTGCACGTATGAAAGGAAGACTGAAGAATGGGAACAGTCAGAAAGGGGACATAGGCACTGCAATACGGAGTGTACTGACGCAGGATAAAGGAACGGAATGGACTTCACAGCAATGGGTACAAATACATTTACAGAAAACAGCTATAGATTGGGGCAGTGGTACAGGAATGCACAGCATTAACATGTCTGTTCTCCACCACTTTAGTTCTATTAAGTCAGTGACATCATTGTCCAGTTTTAGTAGTGTGTAGGTCTACACAATGTCCAATGATCTCCAAAGATAGGCTATCAACATCCTTGTCTGGTAAATCTGCATTACAAATAAGTTGACATGAGTAAGCGAGAATGAGAAACAGCTTTTTCAGAATACTGAAGAAAACAAACAGTGTTCAGGTTTAGTTAATTTTACTGTATTTTAGGTATTTAGTCTTTCTTAAACAATCCACTGTTTAACATTTGGAAATAAAAACCTCTTCAAAAGGTGAAACTGAGAAATTATTCAGTGTATGTTGAGATTAAGATTGGTTTTAGCTGAGCAAGGTTTTCATCAGAAGTGATGTGATGGGCCCAAGCTCATTTCTTAATAAATTATTCATGCAAAAGGTGTATCGTATCAAAATTCAAAGATGACAACATCCCAGGCTAAAGGAGGCAGCAGTGTCATGGCAAACCTGCAAAATACTGGATAAATTAATATCTCACAATTTAAAAGCCTGAGTACCTGTGAATTTACCAGACATGGATCTGAAGTAAATATGAACAATGAAATCTGCTGATTTCAGATCATATTTAAATATCCCCACAGAAAAAATACTAAAATGAAACAAACCTTTACATACCTTAATAAATGAAAATTGATTTTATAGATATTAATTTCCATCAGTTCTCTTTAAGATCCAAACAGCTGTTCAGTTGGTTGATACTGCCTCAAAGTGTCACTCCCATTTCTTTGAGAAAATAGAGAAGGTTGAAAATGGCCACCTGACAATAGCTCTTAGATTTAGTTATTATCATGGATATTTAATCAGGGAGTGATGGGAAAAGCTTTTAGCAAGATGGCGTGATTTCATGCTGGAAAAGTGTTGATTATCTGTTAAAATTTTGGAACAAGCAAGTGCACATTGATTGTACACATAAAAAGTATCAGCAGGAATTTTTCCGACAGGAAAGAACTAAAGTGTAGAACAACAATTTTTAAATAGATTACTACTAAAATGAAATGTAAACCAGACAGAAATTAGTAAAATTTGTACTGCCTGTTTAATAATATTATTAAATAATAATAACAATAATAATAAGACTAACAATAATATTTAATAATGAATGAACCTTTACAAAACACCAGAATTCTGCAATTTATGGCAAAGCATTATTGGTTTATTGGGTGCCTTTGTTACTTCTAAAGTGCTGCATTCTTATTGTCACTGCCATTTAAACGTATCTTGGTATGCACAGGAACTCCTTTGGTATGTCTTTGACAATGTTGTATGCATACTTAATTATTATTAATAATTATTAATATATATCAATATTAGCAATTGTTACTACTAATACTAATCATGTTATTTAAAGCAGAAATAGATGGCTTGCTGCCAGGTCGGATTCAAACAGTTATATTATAACACTAAAAAGTTATGACAGGAGAGATCCTTTAGCTTAAAAAATTAATAGTTTCAGACAAGCTGTCAAGTTGTTAACACTAACGTGCCCTAAATCTAAAAAATTATATACCCAGAGACCAAGATTCACACTTGATTGTACCAGACTAAGAGGTTTTCAATTTTGCCATGAGTTTTGGCACTAGAAATATGCCTGTAAGGTTCAAACACTTTAGAGAAAAATTGCCTGGCAGATTCTCTGCAGTCTTGTTTGATTACAAGATCAGACTGGATTGACTGGAGATGTTAGCAGTAGTTTTAGGTCCTGGTTTTAGAAACTTTGAAAACATACTGTGAAAGACCATGAAAACTTATGAGCAAGTGTAAAACGTCACTGACAACAACTTTATCTTGGATGTTGTGCTGGGTCAGAAAGACCGTTCTGTTTGAGTCCTCACTGAGCTATGGGAGTTACAGTTTCACACACAAAAAACTCACCTTAACACTCAACAAACCAAAGTAGCTTCAATTTTATTCAAGTGTGAGAAAATAGGAAGAGTTTATCAACAGGCAGTGTGATGTTTAAAGCTTAAGGAATTAAACATATAAGCTGTTCTAGTTCTGCACTTTCCACTTAGAACTGGAACAAAAGGATTTCAGGTACAGAACTTTGTCTTTTAAAATCTCTTCTATTTTTTCTGCTTTTTCTGATGCCAGCTGAGTGTCATGGTTTCAATCCAGCTACCAACTGAGTACCTGCAGTCACTTGCTCACTTCCTGCTCCTTGGTGGGATGGAGAGGAGAATCAGAAAAAAAGGTGCACCTGTGGTTTGAGATAAGAATGGTTTAATAATTGAAATAAAGTGAAATATTACGTTAATAATAACAATAAAAAAAACCAACAACAATAATAATAATACTAATACTAAGTATAAGAAATAAAGAGAGAAAGATAGGAATAAACCAAAGAAAGACCCAAGTGACTCTTCAGCTGCTGACTGATGCCCGGCTCTTCCCTGCTGACTCCCCCCAGTTTCTATACTGGGCATCAAGTGCTGTGGTATGGAATACCCCTTTGATTAGTTTGGGTCAGGTGTCTTGTTTCTGCTCCCTCCTGGCTTCCCGTGCCCCTCCTCACTGGCAGAGCATGAGAATGAAAAGTCCTTGATTGGGGTAAGCATTACTTAGCAGCAACTAAAAACATCGGTGTGTTATCAGCGTTGTTCTCAGACTAAATCCAAGCCCCAGCACCGCACCAGCTACTAGGAAGAAAATTTGCCCTATTCCAGCTGAAACCTGGAAATTGAAAAATTAGCTCCAAAGTCCTGTGGGAAATGCTACTTTTGTAGCACACTCAGACTACAGGGAAATAATGGAAACCTGATGATAAATTTTAATACTCACAAAGCATTAAAACAATCCCATAATTATTTGCTCCTCATGGCCAGAAGTTTCTGAGAAATGAAATGTTCTATGAACAGATTAATTTGGAGCCTTTTGTCATGAGCTGGGAGATTTTTACCAAATTACTGCAAACTAAGAACTTAAAAATCATCAAACAAAACCCTAACTCTACAATAGACACTTCAGGTGTGACACAAGCACTTGTAGTGCACTTATGGCTGACTGACACTATTAAGTATGCAGAAAACATTGTCAAAGACATACCAAAGGAGTTCCTATGTATACCAAGACTGGTTTGAATGGCAGTGACTGTAAGAACATTAAAAGCAACAAAGACACACAATAAACTAATAATACTTTGCTATAAATTGCAAAATTCCGGTGTTTTCTAAAGAATCATTTGGTATACAAGCCACCAGGGATTGAAAAGGATGCACTACACTGAAAGCTATAAATAGTTTCAATAGCAACACATTTAATATTGTTCTGTGTAAGCCTTTCTGAAGGGAAAGATATTTCATTTGTGGTGATGGAAAAAAAATAATTGTCTGTGATTTAATGACACTTCCGCAGATGATAGATATATATGTTGGAGGAGACGAAGGAAGGAGAAAAACTCACAAGTAATGGAAGAAAACATGATATTTTGGTGTAATTCTTTGTGGTGACCCCATGAATGAGGTGTTCCCTGGTATTAGACATATAGAGTGAAAGAGTCAGGTGGAAAGGGCAAAAGCTAGAAAAATCCATGAAGTAAGAATGAAGCCAAGATCATTTAACTCCAGTCACTGTAAATTAATCTTTTCCTTAGGTTACTGAAAGTGTAATAATCAGTATTTTGTTATTCATTTTCTGATGTTACAGTCTTTGAATCTTGTTCTGCATAGCAGTAAAGGAGATACTGTATTTTCCTGTTAAAGAAGTAAAAATGGCTGCTTTGAGTTATATGAATCCATGCGAAAGAAGAAAAATTGTTCAAATAATAAAACGTGACAATCAGAGCATTTACCAACATTTCAATCTAACTCTGCAGTCTTTGTTATGCATTGTATCATAGAATGGTTTAGGTTGGAAAAGAGATTTAAGATCATTTTTTAGGTTGGAAAAGAGATTTAAGATCACTCAGTCCAATCATTAACCCAGCACTGTGAAGTCCACCACTAAGCCATGTCCTAAGTGCTACATTTACGCATCTTTGAAATACCTCCAGGGATGGTGATTCCACAACTTCCCAGGGCAGCCTGTTCCAGTGCTTGATTACCTTTTCGGTGAAGAAATGTTTCCTAATATCCAATCTGAACCTCTCCTGGTGCAGCTTGAAGCCATTTCCTCTCATCCTATCACTTGCTACCTGGGAGAAAAGATCAACCCCACCTCTCTCCATCCTCCTGTCAACCAGTTGTAGAGAGCAATAAGGTGCTCTCTGAGCCTTTTCTTCTGCAGACTAAAGGTCCCCAGGTCCCTCAGCTGCTCCTCATAAGACTTTGCCCTTCTCTGGACATGGTCCAGCATCTCAGCGTCTGTCTTGTAACGAGGGAGTAAGAGAAGCATAGGGACAGAATGAACACGTGCTCAGGGTAGTAATTGTCTACTTTGCTTCACAGCCTGTGACATCTCCACCTACCTAGGTGGGGCAGGAAATGAGACAGCCAACTTGTCATCCCAAACCAATAACACATCACTTGCTATCAAGGCTGCAGATAGACCCATTTAATGAAATATCTCTCTTTACCTCAATAAAAAAGTGTAGTAGATTTCACCAAATGTTTCTGTTTACTTTTAATATAAGTTAAAGTAAGTCCTAGGAGAAGACATTTTTTCTATATGAAGCTTAAATAAAAGGTTTATATGAAGGCTGCAAGTAAAAACAGACAAGGCAAGCTTCCTTCAAAACTCAGTAACATTTGCTTTCTCTAATCCTCATTATTTTAAAACACTCTTGTTGACCTCAAATTTGCACAAAGCACTTTCACTTCTGCAGCAGATAAATAATCTTTAAAGTATTTAAATAAAACTAACAAAATAAAATCCTGAGTTTATAACAGAAGCTTCCAGTATTATATCAGGGATTAACAGCAGTACATCATGAGTCATACAAATCTAGTATAGGATGATGATCCATTGGAGAAAAAAGGAGTAAGCAGAATTGGACAAGTATGTCCCTGAAGCTTGGCAGCAGTATGCACCCAGGAAACCAGTTTTAACCCAAAATGTCTGGTATAAATCTTGCAGCTGGAAACTTTCAGTAGCATCCATCTTCTTAAGTACTTTAGATAGATAGAAGTAGATGGAAAAACGTTGGGTTTTGTCTAAGCTTTTAAGGAAACAGGGGCATATTAGATGTGCTCTGTTTCAAAATAACCTCATGCTATCTGGACAGAATCTGTTCCTGCATGCACAGAGGTCACCCACAAAGCTGCACAGGAGTTGAGGGGGGGTCTGGCAGTTAATGTAAAAATACAGCTTTTCTTTTGCTCTCTTGCATGAGAATTCCATATGGCCATAAGAAATCTAACTTGGTAAGGATAAATAATTACTGCTACCATAGCAGTATCTGCCATGCCATGGTAAGCTCCCAGATCACCTTCCCTGAAGAGCATCGTGTTCCTGCTGCTCCCAGGTAGAGAGACAAAGTTGAGCTGTGGGTTAGAGGGAGGTTGGGTCACATTTAATGGTAGCACGTAAAGGTATTTAGAAGCTCTGGAGAGCTGTCCCACTACAGCAATGCTGTCTCAGTGCTCCATTTGTTGACAAATAATCAATGTGAGATCAAAGGGCTTAGCAACCCAAAGGTGGATTTTTCCCATGGAAGAGGGAATAAATTCACGTGCAAGGGCAGAACATCATAGGAGATGATGTATAGATTGCTTAAATAAATAAATATATTAAGATTTGGTATCATTCAGAAATGGGTAACTCAAAATACTGCCAGCTACAAACATGGCCATCCAGAGGGCAGACACATGGATTGCTTGTTCGAAGATCTAATGAAACATCTACAAACCCTTTGCTGTATGTTGTACAGGAGAGACTTTTTTCATCTGTTTTATGCATATTTGGAAAGGACTAAAGAAAAGAAAGGGAAAGGCATGCTAAAGGAAAAAAGTTAAGGCATGGAAGCAAATTTCCCTTAAAAGACTGCTCTTCTTCTATGAGCATACGCAAATGCTGTAACAAGAAGATCGATAAATATATATTTTTAATAACTGGAAAGCTCTAAACCAAAGCTGAACCAATACCAGACTGATGGAATCATACCATTCAAGCTGAAGAGGACTGCAGACAACTGGCATTAAACTTTGGGAGAGGGAGTGCTTGGAACTGCCAATGTGTGCTGGAGAAAGGAGAGAGGAACAAGAAAGAAATAAAAATCTAGAAGGAATGGCTGATTTCTGAAACTTCTGTGGTGGAACTATTCCCCCTGTGGGCTGGTTATTTTCCAGCTCAGTAAGGATGTACAAACTCCTCAGGGCCATAAGACAGCCTTTAAAGAAACCATCAAAGGCTCATGTGAAAAACCAATTTTTCTGTTGATTATATTAACTAAATAGGAGTTTGAACTTGTGCTGAAAATCAAAGCATATAGAAAATGACTGCTCCAGTTATCTGCAGATGTATCCTTGTTAGTCTTACTAACCACTGTAAGACCCCAAATAGCAATCTAATCCATTTCGGTAATTTCTATGCATCTCTTCAGCTCTGAATGGTGCAAAGCACAGGCAAAGCCAAAAGAAAGGCTTTTCCCCATGCCAGCATCAAGGGTCATCCAAACTGCTAAAAGATTCATTTTTTGGCACCATTTCAGTGCTTTCTCCTATCTTCTTCCCAGCTTTTTGTATGTAGAAATAACAGCACAGAGTCCATGCAAGTAATAATGATAAAAAAGATAATAAAAAAAGGGGGAAGTAATAGTATTTTTTTCCATATCTATCGGTCAAAAAAAATGTCAGCTCAAGACATCGACTAGAGAAGAGAAATATGAATTATAATATGATTTCAAAGCAGATTTAACTTAAGAGGCATGCTCAGAGTCATACTCAAGAGCCATTCATGTGTGCATATAAAGCAGTGAGGCTGCTGGTCCTCCCTACTCTGCTACTTAAAAACTGTTACTTGGAGGAAAGCAAGTGCATTTGTCTTCTCTTTACTCTGATGATTCAGTGCAAAGAAGCCCAGCACTTACTGTATCTGCAATGACTGTTCCACAAATTGACTGCATTGTTTCAGTAATACAATAAAACAGGAATCTTTTAATGAAAACCGAAAGCAGTCCTCTCATTCCAATATGTTTATTGCATTACATTTCTGGTCAGGCTAATTTTTTACTTCCATTAGTGAGAAACACATTCAAGATTAAGAAAAAATCTTCAATAACCAGGCATAAAACTTAAAACAGGGGAAGTCTAGATTGGATATAAGGAAGAAGTTCTTTACTGTGAGGGTGGTGAGGCACTGGAATGGGTTGCC
>JANHGB010046688.1:0-15627 GCA_026283785.1 Coracopsis vasa
CTCCACAAACACAAAGGCCAGGCATGCAGGAGCAGATTCCCACATCGGTGTTGATCATTCCTGCAGCAATGATTTTAGTAAAGACGTAAAACTTAACACGACATTGGCTTATTAAAAGAGTTGTTTGGATTGACCTGAACAGCAGAATTCTGCCGGGGACTATCCTCCTGTCAGTCTTTTGGGCTCAGGTCTTAAGATGCAGGTCCACTACTAAGGACTTCCTCTGCATGCCCTGCCTGCAGTTTGCTGGACTTCAATGAGATGAAGTTAAGAAAACTGAAACCTGAGGTTTCTTTGATCTGTTACAGAGTTTCTTCTTGTATAGAGCAGTCTTCAGTCAAGGACAGAAAGGAGTGAGCCACAACAGTTTAAAACTGACATGAGGTCAGAGTTGAGCCTAGACCACTTCTGATGGCACCCACAGCTAAGGTTTGGATCCGGGATCTGGCAGAATAACAAATCTTGCCTTCTACATCTCTTTCTAGGCAAGAATACATCCCACACAAATGCACCATTTCCTTCGTTTCTCCTCTTGGATGGTGCTAAAGCAGTCACCTCAATCATAGAGTGAAGGCAAATGAGCAGTTACATCAAGTCCGGCCCACTCCAAGCTTTTTTGGGAGCCACTAGCAGTGTGTCCATGGGATGTTGAGGCATGGCGAGCTGCCCCGCAGTGCTGGAGGGCAGGAACCTCCCTCACTGCCAGGGCTTCATGCCATCCTCCCCTGGGGAGATTGGTCATTGTACAACTGGTGACTGGTGTGACACTCAGCATGAGCATCGCCCCGACCCTCGTTGAAACATGATGGGCGAACACTGGGATGGGACATGGTCCTGCTGGGCTTTAACAGGAGCTCTCTCTGTTTTCAGTTTGAAATAGAGATTCAGAGGATTTCAGAAGCTTATGAGGGCTTGGTCAAGACCACCACTAAGAGGGAGTCTCTGGACAAAGCGATGAGAAACAAGCTCGAAGGAGAAATTAGGAGACTTCATGACTTCAACAGGGATCTCCGTGGTACGTTACACTTGCTTGTGTGGTTTTTCCCCACTGTTGACATGGTGTTTCACTTCTCACAAGCTCCAGAGCTTTAGAGGAGTAGTTTCATATATGTTTTAGATAAACATCTGGAGAAATCAGGCCTTGCTCATCGGTGTAAGACAAAACTGCTGTCACCCCCCCAGTGATGAGGAAACCGTCTGGCACAATATGAGAGTCAGCTTCAGAGGTTGCCTTTGCATTTGGCACTTGAAGATATTGATTTGACAGCAAGGACACCAGACCTGAAGCCTCATTCAGCTCTAACAAGCTGAAGAGCAAATTGCGATATAGAGCAGTACTGTACAACCCATAAATCAGTGCCTTTGTGAACCAGTAGCAAATATCAGAGGGTATCTCTTTTTTGTATTAAAAACATAAAATTGAGGGTATATCCTTTCCAAAAAGCAAATGGGGGGTATGTTGGGTAGCTATTACTTGTCCAGGTACCTGATGGGGGTACTTTGGTACCTCCTTATGCAGTGAGATGCCTTCTGCAAGCTGGCTCATGCTTTTTGCAGTGGTGCATGGTCTTTTTGGAGGAGGGAGACACTTAAAAGCAGGACTTTCCTCAGGAAAGCTGTTCCTGGCTGCAGAAAACTGCTCCTTTCCCAAGGCATCCCCAAGGGTTGGTGTCACTGGGCCAGGGACTGCCTTCCCCCAGGGCATCTTTCTGCACCAGGGGCAGCACTCCACTGCAGGCAGGCGCCCGTCCCCTTGCAGTGCTGGGTAATTCAGATTGCAAATGCCTTGTGCATTGTGGACATTGTGAGGACTGAACTGCCTGGGCATGGCAGAGGCTTTTCCTCTGCTTTCTGTAGATCTGAATGACGCAGCTTCATGGAAGAGGTCAAAGGCCTCATCTTTTATGTATGTGTCGGCCTCCGTCTTAGTGTCCTCCTTCAGAGAGTCTATTTATACTGCTCTGCTGGCATGCATCTGATTTCCTTGGTTGGCCTACGATTTTATATACATATATTTATACTTAAAGTATTTCCTGTTTTCTGCAGAACGACTGGAGACAGCCAATAGGCAGCTGGCCAGCAGAGACTTTGATGGGCATGAGGATAAGTCAACAGAGGGCCTTTATGTCACTCAGAGTGAGTACTGTGCTAATCTGTTTTGAAGTTGCATAGATGTATATGCATGCTGGAGTGGAGGTGAATACTTTGCTGTTAATTATTACTGACCTTATGGCTTGGTTTTACTGAGCTAATTCATCACATACTCTTACTTAAGCTTCAGACTGGATTGTTTAGGCTGTTTGTTTTCTCTCTCTGCACACCAGAAGCAGGCAGTGGGAGTTAATGGAAACACAGCTTATTTTTGATAAATATTTATCTGAAGTGGTGAAGTGTTGCTTGCAGGGATCATCTCCAGGGATACGTGCTTTTTAGGGAAGCCAGGTTCTTCACTTGGCTGGGAAAAGCCCAGAGAACCTTTGTTGACTTCTTGTCAGTGCCTGTTTGACTAACAGGAGGGAGAGCAGAGCTGGACCATCCTTTTCACAAAGGACTGATGAGACAAAGATTTTACAACGAAAGCATCCGTCCTCAACAGATTTTAGGCTCCCATAATGCCTGGGCACAGTGCTGAAGCATTTCCCTGCCATGTGCTGATGGCTCCATGTGACCATCCAATCCAAAACCCAAGCAGCTGGGTGCTGCCTGAGTGTGTGGCTTCTCTTGTATCCTGAGCATCTTCAGCGTGCTTCCAGAAGAGCTTGTGCAGTACCTTGCGGGCTGAAATCCCATTGAAGCTGAATGCTGTGTACATCTAATCCTTCTGTTTTGTTCATTGCACCAAGAGCTTACTTGGAAGATGAGCTGTAACTGCAGGTCCTTAAGTGGAGAACTGGTCACCTCCATTAGTGTTTGATACTACTCAGTGTGCCTCACTGCAATGTCCATCAGCTCCTCCAAATGCAGGAGAACCATCTCCTTGATGCCAGCACAGCAGCTTCACTGATCATTTGGTGCGTGTGTGCACACAAATCAGAAGAGAATCTAATGATCTTTTCCATGACTGTGTTAGCTTTGCCATATTAGCAGTTGCCACAAGGGCATGTAGAGGCTGTTGCAAATCCAAGGGGATGATCTGTTAAGAAAATAGCATTGCTATGGAGGTGTTGTCATCCTTGGGAAGACTTCAAACAGGGTAAGTTGCACAATGCAAGCTGCAGACTGGGGTCTGCTGTCTTCATATAGAGACTTCCTGTGCGTTCCCATAAACTGATAGCTACAAGGGAGAGTTAAATCCCCAGGATGGACTCAGTTATTTGAGTCATTTTCCAGTGCAAAAACATGCTCTGTGCTTCCACTGATGAATACCTAGCAATGAGAAGTTGTGCTGAGCCCTCAGTATGTTGCTGCTATCAATTCACAGCTTACAAACAAATATAGCTTTCGGATCCTATCACATAAGATGGTCTGGATGCTTGGAGTGTCTCCTGGCTAGGCCAGAGAGCTAAATGTTACTAATGCAATGCAGAGTGCTTCCAGGAATAGAAAAATGGGCACATGTAAGGCAGGTCCTCTTCAGTCATGTTCTTTGGGCTGCTGCATGCACAGTAATGACCTGGATATCAAGCTACCCACCTAAAACACCCCTCTGAGAGCCCATAAAAGGTTTTGCTTGGAAGTCCCCTGTTGCTGACTACATCCAATACCTAAAGGGGCTGACAAGAAATCTGGAGAGGGGCTTTTTACAAGGGCATGCAGGGATAGGACAAAGGGGAATGGTTTTAAACTGAAAAAAGGGAGATTTAGATTAGACATTAGGAAGAAATCCTTCCCTGTGAGAGTGCTGTTTCACCATGATGAGATAAAGAAGGAAAGATAAAGCTCTTGAGGTTTTTTAATGCTCCTTCTTGGTAATACTGGAGAATTAATACTGTAGTAACACTCCAGTAATAGGAATAAAATCCTGTAAAAGAAGTCTGACAAGGCAGGATGTGCAGGGATCGTTTCTCAGTTCCTTGCAGAGTTCTCTATTACTGAGATGGAGACCAGAGGTGACAAAAGCTCTAATTCTTTGTCATAATAACAGGTAAAGCCAGGCTGCATGCCTCAAAGTATTAAGTGGCAGGCATTTGTGCCTAAGAAAAATGCTGCTGTTGTAGGAGAGAACTCAGAGTCTAGTTTTATCATAGTTATGTGATGGTTTGTGAGTGGAAAAGGTTCTTCTAAGGAAAGACATGAAGCAGCAACCAAAGGAGGCGTATGGGCCCATACAGGTGAGAGAAGAGCCAGGCAGAAGGATGCTGAGAGCGCTGTGAAAGGGAAGAGGCAGGAAGACTGAGGATGGTTTACAGGGCATAGGGCAGAGAGAAGGCTTATGATACAGCATATCATGGGAGAAATCTGTTTTGGTGGAATATGAGAATTTGTGTGTCTTTCTGGGATTTCTGGACTTCGAGACACTGCCAGAGCAGGGGTTCTCCAAGGGCCTGCTTTTTCAGGTATCTGAGGCAGATTGGAGTCTGTGCCCATCCATGTAGCTTTGCATCCATTAGTGGGGATGTGAAGACAGGTTTGGCAGTGTGTTGGTAGAGCCTCATGCTTCCTGGGAGTGCTCAGTGGATGTGACTCATACTTGTGCACATATCTCTGTCCCAAGTATTCCAGGCAAAGAAATACTCTCATTGAATGAATCCAGCCAAAGAAAATGTCCACAGTAGATGATTTTGAGGGTGGGATTTTGGGCAGACTAAGAGCCATTTGGTATTAACACAGGAAATAATCAGAGCAGAGGCAGAAGTTACAGGGGCAAGTGATACAGAGCTCCTTGCCCATGAGCTGCACATGGGGAAGGGGAAGCTGCTGCCCCCATGTACCCAGAGCCAAGGGCACCAGCGCATGGAGCAGCATCCTGAAGTGTCACATAGAAAAATGGATATTTGACTTCCCCCTGCCCTCTGAAGGGAAAGGGCATGGGAAATCTGATTTCAGTTTTCAACCCATGAAGGTCAAATTCTCCCGACTTGTACTTCATGACATGCAAATGGAATGCCCAAGATGTAAATCAGATCAAGTTTAAGCTGCCCACGATACTTCATAGGGTAAGGAAAGCCATCACTGGCTACAATGGAGATTCAGTGACTTCCTCTGACAACAGAGCACCAAACCTTTCTGCATCCCTGCTTGGACTGGTGACCATGAGTAACCCTGTACCCCAAACCATTTGTTAAGTACATTATAATTGATCATAATTATTAACTGCAGTGTGGAATCCCCATTAACTACCATGTGAGAAAATGGACTCGGGGACTCAAGCACGACCTCCTGCAGCTTCTCAGCCCTTTCTTGGTGCTGGTGTGGCCCAGACTCCAGAGGGCTGTGGGAAGCATGCCATTTATGAGCGAAACTGCAGGAGGAGGAGACTGTAATGAGCTCTTTTGGCATTGGTATCTGCTTTCTTTTTTTCTTCTCATGGAGACCTGCCAGTGGGGATGGAAAGAAATGCTTCATTTCCCAGTTCTGCATTGCTGCTGCTCCAGGCTCAGCTTAGTCAGCATCAAATCACAGCTGCAGGGGCTGCAGCAAGGCTCAGGCAGAGGGACAGATGAACGGACAGTGGCTTTGCTGCTCCTCTGGAGGGAAATATCAATGTCCAGCAACCTGGCCCTGTTTAATGGGCAAAGAATCCAGTAAAGCTGTGGGAAACCTCCTCTTGGCTGACTGCATGGAGTGAATGGGCTCTATTTATGCATTTATTTAGCTTATTCTTAGGGGTGGGAACCAGCCACTGAAAAGTCTTTGGAGCACACAACAAGGTCCTGTCCTTGTTTCTGGCCTCTCTGGACAGAGTGACAGGGCACAAAAGGCCTGTCCCACTCTTCAGCCTCACTGCCTCAGCATCCTCTTCGGAAGGTCAGGTCACTGGAGTTGGCCAAGCTCTTTCTTGAGCTGGATGAGCAGAAGAGGTGACTCTGATGTGCCCGTGCTCATGAATCAGCTGGTCCAAGGGTGACCAGCAGCAGTTGTGACATACACACATGCCTGTGTGGAGTGGATGGCAGAGCCTCCTCCACACACTTGTCATGTCACAGGTTGCAAGAGATGATGAGAGGCTAACTGAGCCCCGCGGGTTTCACTCAGGAAAGGCATGGTCACCAGGGAGTGTCTGTGGCATTAGCAACTCTGAGTGAAGAGCCACCATTGGGAAATGCAGTAGGAGAAATGCATAAGAGAACGTACGTAAAAGGAATTGTTGGAACCACCACAATGGACATGGTATGAGAGCCAGTCTTTTATTTGCCTAATCTCTAGTAGCCAAATTAGGCTTCCACTGCCATAATTTGATGTATTTTCCTCCTCCAGCAGTGGTCATTCTGTAGAAACAAGGTGTGTATTTAAAATACGTCTGTTACCACCCTGCAATATCACAGCAAGGAGAAAAGCAGCTGTGGATGTATTGAGGTGGGCATTAAATTGGTCAAATAAGTTGATACTTAGATATAATGTGTGAAAAGCTGGGGGTTATATCTGAGTGTGGGGAAGAGGTGGCACAGATCGACTCTATCTTTCTGTCTGATGTTTCTTCTTCAAAGCAGGGTCAAGACTGGTCTACTCTTGATGTACCTACCCAGCTTCACAACTCAAAAGTGCTGTTTGTGAAGCACTGAAGCAGGCTCTTTCCTTTCTCTCCTTTTTCTCCAGCCAGGGTATAGGTGTAATGTCCTCAGTGTGTTGAGGTACAGCAGAGGCAGTGGTTGGAAAGCCGTGAGATTACAACTGTAAACTGCAGCAAAGAAGCCTTTTGGGAGCTGTTCTGTAATAGGATGCTTCAGTGACCCACCAGAAAATGGAAGCAGTGATTAGCTGGAGTCTCTTAGGTAAAAAGCAGAAGGTGTATGCAAGGGTAGCACTGTAAAACAGTATTTTTAGACTTTAAGCGTACCTTGGATGTACTTGTAGAAAATTGAAGGTATATCCAACAAAGTCCTTCTTTACTACAAATTAATACACTATAGGAAAGTAGTTATAAACCCGTGTCTCCACCATTTTTCAGGGAGAAGCTGACATGAGGAAGTGTTGAGAGTGAATTTTTCTTGCCACCTTTCTGTTGGGTTCGGTGGTTATTTTGTGTACAGCATCATCTTGTCCTCCTTTGAGGGGAGGGTAGAAAATGTAGTGCGGTCCCAACATGAGGTGATGGAATGCCACGGTGCTGAAATAGCATTCATCTTCCAGCTTCTTTGCCCTCTATTGGAATTAGCTGCTTGATAACTTGCCCAGATTTTCACTTTTGTACTGTAGATTCTAATGTTCCTTCTGTTCAGTCTGATGGAATTAGATGTATTTGTGTTGAAGGAAGAGGTCTGCATGTTCAATATAAAATCCCTTGCCAACATGGGAAGGTGTAAGGCTGCATCGTCCCAATATGGCTCATGGTGACAGTCGGTGGCATGGTATGTGCAGCAATCACGGGGTTTTGCAGAAGTAAATGTGCCAGTGTTGCTGCCATGTTTTCTTTTTGTGAGATGCTGAATTACTCCCTTTAGGATAATTGGGAAGATGGCCAGGTGGGATTGGGCTCACCTTGTTCGCTTGTGCATTGTTCCCCATGGCTCAGCTCCTGTGTGTCTCACCTTGATGCAGGCACCTACCAATAGTGTGTAAATTAACCTGTTCTCATCCTGCCTGTAATTAAGGAAGAATAAGGCCCTTCTGTGGATAGTTCAGGTGTGAAATGGGGTGGCTTTGGCCACGTGAGGTTTCCTGACCCTCCTCTTGGGGAGGTGGATGGTAGAGCTTCCAGCTTGAGTGATCGCACTTGGTTGGGACAGGCTGGATTATAGTGACAGATTTTCCACATTTCAGTGGTTTTGGAGCAACTTTTCACTTCAGTTAAAAAATAATAAATTCTGTGATGCTGTGTTTAAAAAGTTAAAAACCAAACCAAGGCTTAATTGATGCCAAATTATTTCTGGAGGAAATTTCCCTTCCAAATACTCTGTTTCTGTTGTCATTCAGAATAAACGCCAGACTTTGAAATCTGAGGTTTCACTGAATGAAACCTCCATCCCTGCTCGCTCCAATCATTAACTGTTCATGGTCCAACATCAGGGATCCAGTGACTGGTGTGCAGTGCTCATGTTCCCTGAAATGGCTTCTCAGCACTGTCAGGGCAGAGGTAGATGGAGCCAAGCATTTCCCCAGGCAGCTTGCCAGCAGCGTCAGTGGTGAGCCTGCAATTCATTGCTGAAGCAAAAGATGTGAGCAAAGCTGACTGAATTTAGCCAGGTCTTTTTATAACATGGTTTTAAATCTTTTACCCAAAAAAGGGATGATTTTCCTGCACAGAGGTTGTCTACGTGTTTTAGTCTCACTCCTGATGTGTTAAGGCACTTAAGAGGAGGGGAGCACTGATCACTGGACCCTTAGGTCATGCTGGACTGGAGAGTCACCCAGGACCCCTGCAGGGCTGAAATGCCTCCCACAGCCTCCTTTCCTCTGCATGGCTTGTTCAGATGCCTCCTATCTTATTCTTCCTTATTGCTTCCCCCTCTTTCCATTTTCAGGCTGTCCAGCACAGATCTGGGTTTAGTTTTTGGCTTCTTCACATCTCTTGTGATCTCCATCTTTGCAAATAAAAGGGACCAGGAACAGCACAGCTCACGTCCATGAGGCTGAGGTTTCTTTCCTAGAGAAGGGCAACAACATCTGAACTGGCAAGTATAGACAGTCCTTGATGTAGGCTGTTTGCAGGCAGGGTGTTGTGTGTGAAAGGAGTGGCTGGTGCAAGCCAAGATTTAGCTAGGGAACGTGCTAGTAGTTCAGCAGACTTGCTTTATGAGGCCATGCTCTGATCCACAAGCTCTGTCGGTGCAGATGCAGCCCAAGCTGCCATTCATCTCGGCTGCTGGTGCTCACTTAAGGCTGGCATTAAGGGACTGAGCCTTGATAACAGAAACTCTTTGCCCAAGGTGTCTCAGCTCTGTGTTTTAATGGCCCCAATTGCTGCTGCTTCACATAAATCTTGCTTTTCTATGGAGGTGGCAGCTTACGTCTGGTGCATGGCCCAGCTTGTGAGCTGTCCTGCTGGAATGGCTCCTGTTCTTGTCTTCCTTCCAGACAAAGAGCACTTGAAGGAGAAGGAGAAGCTGGAGATGGAGCTGGCAGCTGTGCGCTCTGCCAATGAGGACCAGCGGAGGCACATCGAGATCCTCGACCAGGCCCTCAACAACGCACAAGCCAAGGTCATCAAACTGGAGGAGGAGGTGAGGCATGGGCAGCATCTCTGTGCTCTGAGGACAGTGGTAGCTCATGGTTAGAGCTTCCTCTATCCAAGTCCTAAATCCCTCCCAGCCATGGTGTGGCAGCTCTTCCCGCTCCCCTTGCACTGGCTGTTTTACAGAGAAGATGCATAGTTATACAGCACTGAGCCAAACAAGCAGGCAAAGGGGACCACAATCATAGATGTTTTCAGAGCAGAGCCAGGAGCAGCACCGAACTCAAGTAGTTGGTGGCTGAGGTAATGGTAAGATTTAATAGAAGTAGCAAATAAAAAGCTGACTACTCACTGACTTGGGACTGCAACACAAACACGTGGTGTTGGTGCATCCCATCTATCCCCAAAGAATGCCAGGGGGCTTTTGAGATTTGCACAGCAGCACAGGGCTTAGTAACTTCTCTAAACAGTGGTTTGAAATCAGACTGTTCAGGACTTAGAGGTACAAAGAGCTGCAGGTTTTATTTGGGAGCTCAAAAAACCCTATCATTCCATGAGATCCAAGAAGTGCAAAACTCTCAAGAGGTCTTTAAGCAGTGATCCTACAAGCCTGATAGTGAAAACGGGTATTCAGATAGGAACAGAAATCCTAGGAACAGAGAGCTCTTCAAACTGACAGACAAATACAGAACAATGTCTAGTAGCTGAAAGCTGAAGCTAGACAGATTCCAAGTGGAAATAATGCTCTGTTTGAGTTATAACTAACAGTGATATTGTCAGTTCTTTATTACTGGAAGTCTCCAAGTCTCCGTTTATTGTGTCCCTTAAGGACCTTCGATCAGGAGGTGTGGATTTAATAACTAGCTGAAAGTCTATGCATTCTGACTATTAAGACAGGCCTTTTTGAACCTAAATCTCTGTCCATGGGACCAACAAAGAGGGAATATGTTTTATGGGCGATACATGAAACAAGAAACATGATCTTTACTATCTGAGTGGGCAGGTCACTGGGGAGGGGAGGGCCATTGGTGAATCTCTATCCTAGCAGGCTGGGTACAGGTTCAGGCTCTGGCACAGGCTGCTGGCATGATCTTGAACCTTTCAGTGCCCCATTTCCCACTTGCACCCTCCCATGGCTGATCTGAGGATGAATCACAGGAGCCCACTGGTGCAGGGGCACAAGGGGTCTTGTGAGGAGCAGGTATTTCTCCAAATACCTCAAAGTAACTTCAGTGCAGTTTATTGTCTTGGAAAGACGAAATGTGACTTGACCTCAGTGGTATTTGAATGTGTACTATCAGGGTATCCAGCGTGCGAGACCCCCTGTTAGGATAACTGATGGTTACTTAAAGTCTGAAAGATTTAAGGCACTATCTGTCTCTCACTTTATATATATATATATATGTATATATATGTGTGTGTGTAAGTGCTGAAGGCTTTGCTGTTTTGGTCCTGACCATTCTGACTTCCCATTAAGAAACATTTTAAAAACTCCATTCCCTCCAGTGGATACACTCAGCAGCAAGAAGAGGATCCCATTAAGTTTAACTGCTCCTTTGTTAGTTAGACTGAAGCCTGCTCACCGTCTCAGTGCATTTGGGGCAGTCCCCTTGGGGCTGCTGCAGGAGCTGGCGTACCTTTAATCTGTACATGATTCACTTGACGCTGTTTGCCTTAAAGGCAACCTGAGGTTTTCTATTTGCATTTCATTACAAAGTGGCTGAATAAAGGAATGTTTTAGGTGGCAACACCTGCTTTTACAGTCCCAGCATCACACAGGGGATGGGAAGGAATACGTTTAGCTGCTGGCTGCTCCACAGACTGTCAGTGTGGTACTGGCAGTAACACTGAATACACACTGATGAAGGCAGCAGAAGCATAGAAGCAGATTTCCAGGCAGGCGGTGTAAGAAGCCTCTCTGTTCCTGCTGGGTTCTATTAAATACATCTGCAGCTTTAGGGCTCTAAGAGCTTTGCAGCTGCCAGTTTTTAGTCTAATCATCCAGTGGAAATGTGCTGGGGATCGAGCTAGGATCTTAGATTGTGGACTGGTGGAGTTGGGGAGAGGGCAAAGGTTCCCCTCTTGAGAGCTGCTAAGCTCCTGCCTGGGGCATGGTGGATGTTATGGAGGTGGTAACCTCCTGCCTGGGGCATGATGGATCTCAGAGTTGACAACGTATGAAGGTGATGCAATGGTGTTTGCCAGAGTGTGTCTCTCAGAGCCCTCAGCCTGCAAACCCATGTGGACCTGGTAGTGTTTAACTGGTTTTTCATTCTACGGGGAGCTCAGATTAATTTTATCCCAGCTGTCATGTTTCAGTTCCTCAAGGCAGTATCATGCAGCTCGGGTGAAGTGGCTGCTGGCGTGTGCCAAGCTCCTCTGCTCCCTTTCCTTTGCTTTCGGCCTGTTTCATCACTAAATCAGAGCACCTTTCTAATAGTCTCCTGTGTTCCTGGAGCTCAGTTTGACACATATACAGCAGATGATGTTAAAGTTTGGCCTTTCGTCTTAAATCAGGAATTTTCACTATAATTTGGAATATGTTGAAGGAAACACAAAATCACTCAAACGAAAATGATTGTTATTATTTTTATTATTACCAGAGCTCTACATCATGCACTGCTTTGTAAATCCACCCAGATTTCTTCTACGACCAGAATGTAATTAAGTTTAAAAGCTTTTTAAATCAAGGCTTGAGAAATAAGCAGCAGCTCCTAAGTTGAATTGACATAAGATAGTGTAAATCTGCATTATCCTGAGTGCCTGCTAGCAGAAGAATTTAATTCAAAACCATGTAGGTGGTATTATCACCACACGTCATCCGGGAGACTGCTGCTGGAATTGCCTGTCTCGTCCACACTTTGGATAGAAGACTGAATAATTGGAGAGGGTTCAGAAAGCGATTGTAGAATTTATTTGGGGCCCAGAAGCTGTTCTTTGCTGTGAACGATGAAAGTGAAGAGGTGGCTGAGCTCCAGGCCATGCACATGAACATGAAGAAGGGATTGCTGTCAGCCAGATTAGATGTTGCTCTTTAACATAAGAAGAAATAATGAGATGCAGTGTTTGGGGGTTGAAGCTGAGCAAATCAGGCCAGAAACAGAGAGTTAGTAATTAACACTGAAACAACCTACTTAAAGAGATAGTGGATTCTCCATCTCTTACAGTCTTTAATTCAAATCTCAAATCTATAGCATAGACATTCATTGCTCAAACTGGAGTTATGTTCCTAGCACAGATATTTTTCTAAGACCCCCTCTTTACTCAGATTCATTTGCTTGGATCATCCCCTTTTAGCCTGAGCTCTTCTTTCATCTTTATTTTCCTAATCCCTGGGACAAGGGCAGTGTTCAGGCAAGTTTGCTGATCTTGTGAATATATGAATTGTTTCATTAAACGCTTCTTGCTCTGGTAGATCACAACTTGGAAACAGAACAAGAAGTAATTTACTTAAATTGCATAAGAGAAAGCCAGATTAGGCATTAGGGTAAAAGTTTTCTGGCAGTAAAGGAAAATAAGCCGTGAAGTAGTTTGCAGGGGGGTTGTGGGATCCATACCCCTGGAGGGTTTTGTAAACAGATTACACAGACATGTGCCAGGTTTTAGATAGAGTTGATCCTACCTTGCAGCGGGAGGATGGATTGGTACCTCTCCAGGTGCCATCCAGCTTTTATGCATTTGAGTCAGTATGTCTGTGAGGCAGTGGAGCTTAGTGTCATGTATTTCTGATTGCCCCTATGGATGCATAGTGACAAACACATTAATTTAAATGACAACAGTTTGTATTTCATTTTCTAACTGTGTAGGTGCATTTTTTGCTTATGAATCTATAGGCAGAACAGAAAAGTCAGAATTGGCTCAAGAACCTCCCTATACATTTATGAATGTGGGAACTGTCTTCTTGCATATCTCCAACTAAGCGCATTGCTAAGGCAGTGGACACGTGTGCATCGCCTCACCTGCACATGCATGTGTGAACCCTAGGGCTTAGAGTGCCGCTGCAAGGCCACATTCTGGCTGCTGTGATACAGATGGACCCTGCAGCATCTGGCAGGATGTAGGGGAGCAGATGAGGTCTGCTACTGAGGAGGGACCCCAGGGGAGCCCCTTTGCCCTCTCCGATCTACACTGGTGGAGCTGGGAGGTGGCACAGGCACCTTCCTACTGCCGAAATAGCACATTCGGCAAGAAGCCACCACCGTGTGTGTCTTGCCAAGCTGTGAGCTCCCGAGGAATGCAGCCCTCGTGCTGCTGCCAGAGACGAGTGGGGATTATAATCTCATTAGTTTTCATGGAAAGCCCTGGGAGCCATAAGCGTTAGACTGGATTACAGCGGGGCTAGGGAGGTCACGCTGCCACTTGTTGGCTCTGGCTGGGGAGGTTTGTTTAGACCAAGCTTTGCTTTTGCTGTGAACAAGCCTGTGTTTCACTTCACCTGCGATGTGGATGCGTGTAGGGTGGCAGAAAAGGGATTTCAATAAAAAAGTGGGTTTACTGTCATTGCATTCAGTGAACCCGACATCACAGAAGTGGAAAACTAAAACCCAAGGAACCTCATAGCATGGGGGTCCTGGGCAAAGCAGAGGACCCTGGGTGAAGGGGAACCTCACAGCCAGGGGTACCCAGTGCTGGTGTTTAATTGCTTCACACGCCCAGGAACAAGGCAGCAAACTTCTCTCTACATCCCACAGGTATTTAGACCTTTTGTGGCTATAGCTCCTATATCCCACACTGCAGTTAATTTTAATAGTGATTTAAATACTTAAAAAAGAGTTAGGCACGAGGATATCCTGTTCACCCTCACCTCCCCAGCTCACAGCACATCTCCAGCCTCCCTTATTTGTCTAGTTCCCCAGTGTTGACTGGTGTTTAATGTGTTTTTCTGCCTCCTGAGGGAGACTAGAAGTCCTAAAGAGGATCTTAGTGATCATGGCAGTGGCCTTGAGCATCCCTCATTAATCCTCAGGCTGCAGATGGGGTCCAGCAGAGGCTTGCAAAGTCTATGTGATCCAGCATTCAAACCCATTCACCCTCCGTTTCTGAGTCAGGGCATTAAGTCCGGAGTGTTTTGGAGTCTTTGGGGGTTCATTGAGGTCTTTTAGGGTTTGCAGGTTCAGTTTGTGTGCAGTGTTGCTTTTTCCAGTACAAGGCAGATATCTTTAGAAAGGTAAATTTATTCATGCTTGTGAAGAGAAAATTCATGATGAAAGGCTGGGGGAGAAGAGGGGAACTGGGTTTCCTGAGGCTGAGACTGTGGCCCATGGGGTGAGCAGGCAGACCCCACTGCCACAGCCCCACGGGCAAGTTTTGGGGTCAGTGCCCATGCTCACCAGGGATGAGGGTGGCTCATGGACACCAAGGTGTGCCTGGCTCCTGTGAGCTCGCCCCTTCTCAGTGCCAGATTTTGACTGGGGGTCCAGTTTCACCACAGGCGTTGCTGCCCATCCCAGTGCCCAGCATGTCCAGCATCTGCAGCCTCCTCTCCCCAGGAGCCCTCAAGCATGCCAGCTTCTGCCATGAGCCCCAGTCACAACACCCTGTGGTGGCATGGGTGCCTGGTGGCATGGAAGGAGGCCAGAAGAAGGGGGGATAGCCGCTAAGCCCCTTGAATATCTGCAGTCCACTCGCAAATTCCTTTTGGGGTGTGATTCTTGAGCAATACCGCTGTATTGCAAAATCCTTATGTCACGTTTAACCCTTCAGTAATTGCACTGTATACCTAAGGAGGGCCTGGCTTTAGCTTCCAGCACATCTATAAACTGGCATGGCCAAGCCCAGGAGCAGGATAGAGCAGGTGGAATGCTTCTGGCTGCTGGCACTGTTCTTGTTCCACCTGTGTTGAACAGATAGGCAGAGTTGGAAAAAAGAGACTCTGGGTGCAGACAATCAGTGTCACCGGTCAATAAACCCTGCCAGAATTGCTCTTAGCTGAGGCCAGCCTGTACACTTGCCCAAAGAGTATCCACCAACACAATGGTGGATAAATGGCCAGGGGGGTTAATGGCCAATGATTCCCAGTGGTGGGACATCTTGGCAGCTCCCTTCGAGAGCAGTGGAGCTGCCCCAGCAATGCTTGCTGTGCCCTTTCCCTGCCCACTAAAGGGGCACCAATCCTTCCCTAGAGAAGCTCTCCGAATGCCAAAGCCATGCTCAAGCCCAATGCTTCCCTGCAAGTATGCCCAGCAGCCCAGGGTGTTCCCACAGCTGCAGCACTACTGACCCTCCAAGGATGCTGGAGAGGGACTCTTCACTGGGGACTGCAGTGACTGGACAAGCAGTAATGGGTTAAAACTTAAACAAGGGAAGTTTAGATTGGCTATAAGGAAGAAGTTCTTTACCGTGAGGGTGGTGAGGCACTGGAATGGGTTGCCCAGGGAAGTTGTGAATGCTCCATCCCTGGCAGTGTTCAAGGCCAG
>JANHGB010046691.1:0-20299 GCA_026283785.1 Coracopsis vasa
CGATCTCTCAGAAGGGGTTAATAGAGAAAAAAAAAAGAAGGAAAAAACCCACCCCAACAAACCCAAAACCCCAAACCCCGTCCGCCTCAGCCCAAACCCCAAAGCCGCCACCACCACCATCACCGCAGCCTCACGCCGGAGCCGCCTCCCCGCTGCCCGCCCGGCGGGGAGCCCTTCCCGGCTATGGTGCGCTGCTGAGCGCGGCCCCCGGGGCCAGCGGGGCGGACCATGAACCTGGTAGGGGGCTACCAGCACCACCACCACCACCACCACATGCTGCACGACCCCTTCCTCCTCGGGCCGGCGGCGCGGTGCCACCAGGAGCGAGCCTATTTCCCCGGCTGGGTGCTCAGCCCGGCCGAGGTGACCCCCGAGCTCCCCGGCCAGAGCCCGAGTTACGGCGCCGCCGAGTACGGCCCGGCCGGCCCGGGGCGGCTGGAGGCTCTCAGCGGTCGCCTGGGCCGGAGGAAAGGGGTCGGGGGACCCAAGAAAGAGCGGCGGAGGACGGAGAGCATCAACAGCGCCTTCGCCGAGCTCCGAGAGTGCATCCCCAACGTGCCCGCCGACACCAAACTGTCCAAGATCAAGACCTTGCGCCTGGCCACCAGCTACATCGCCTACCTGATGGAGGTGCTGGCCAAGGACAGCCAGCCCGGGGACACCGAAGGCTTCAAAGCCGAGCTCAAGAAGGCCGACGGCAGGGAGAACAAGAGGAAAAGGGAGACGGTAAGAAGCGGGTCGGGAGCCGGCACCGCCCGGGCCGGGAGCGGGCAGGGAAAACCGCGGGGCTGCGGGAAAAACGCCCTTCCCGGTCCCGCTGGATCCCTTCTTTTTCCCAGCTTAAAACCAAACACAGTCAGGAGGGAAAGCCCATAGCGGCTCCCAGCCGCTTTCCCCGAGGGATGAACCCCCGGTCCCTCCGTACACTCTCCCGGCCGCTTTCCCCGGAGAAGCGGGAGCATTTTGGGGCAAGGGCGGCCGTTTTCCTCCGCCGCAGCAGGCGGGGTGCAGGGATGGGACCCCCCAAAACTCCCTTTTTTATCCTCTGGCTGGTAGGAGCCGCTCAGAGCCCCGGGCTCGGCTGCAGCCCCGAGGCGGGCACAAGGTGCCTGGGGCCCCACTCCCTCTGACCGCTCCTTTCTCCCCCTTCTCCCCGTCTCCTCTCCCGCAGCAGCCCGAGGTCTACTCGCAGCCTTTGGGCCACGGCGAGAAGAAGCTGAAGGGCCGGACGGGCTGGCCCCAGCAGGTCTGGGCTCTGGAACTGAACCCCTGAGGGCTTTCCCACGACGGCGCTCCCCGCTCGCCCCTCCATGTGCAATGCCGGAGAGAGCTCGGCCCGGTCCCCGGAGCCAGCCCGGGCCCTGTTGCCCCCGCCGAGGCCGATGCTCCGCGGGAGACAAGCGACGGGCGCCTTGCGGGGCCGGATCCTGCCTGTCCCGTTGGCACCGGGGGCCGGCCGGGCCATTCCCTCCCTCGCCCCTTCCCCTGTTTGCAGTAATCGTTGCTCCTTCCCGCTGCCAGCAGCGATCGGCGGCTCCTGCCCGCCCTGGCCGGGCCGAAGCGCTTTAGTTCGTTTGCTGTTGTAAATACGAGCCCCAAACCCTGTCCCCGTCCGCTGCCTGACCGACGTGTGGCTGCGGTGAAACTACCTAGAGGTGCATTTGGGAACACTCCTGTGCCGGGTTTTCTACCTCAGATCTGCATGACCACTTCCCGAGGGACCGCGCGCGCCGCACCACGTATTTAAAACGGAATAATTAACAAAAACATTAAATAAAATACAAACTCTATGCAAACAGCCTCGGCTCCCACCCCTGCGCCCTCCCCGCCTGCTCAGATCCCGCTCTTTGCCGGGATAACGGATCCTGCGGGATTAAGGACTCCCCTCAAATCAGTACCTTACTATGGGGCCGATCCCTGTGAGGGAATTCCCTCCCGTGGGATCCTTTGGGACTTGCTCGTGCCGTGCTTGCTCACCCCAGGAGCTGGTGGGATCTGTGAAGGGTACCCGCTGTCCATCCCGGAGCACAAACTGCCCCTGCCTTACAGCCCATTTTCGTCCTCACCCTGAAGAGCTGCTGGAGGGACCGGACTTATATTCGGCATGGGGAAGGATGGCAGGATCAGGCCTTTACAGCGTCTGGATGGCGCGAGCACCGCGGAGCTGTGGAGCCCTTTTTAATGCTGCTGAGTGTAGAGAATCAGGGCTCGGCTCCCTTCCCTGTCCTAGCAGCTCCCGACTCCATTCTCACAGGGGTCTCCTCTTAGCCGCTGCCTCGGCTGCATTTTGAAGGAGCAACATTCCCCCCTCACCATCAAACACATGGATACCAGCAGCCTCAGACACACCAACGCTCACACAGCCCAAAGTCCCCTCTGTCACCTCTTAAGCTTAAATCCTCAATAATCCTTAATAGCTAGAGCTGAATCCTCATTCCTTCATTCTGTGCACACTCAGCTCTGTTACACAGCGGTGGCTTCCCAAATGCGCTCAGGGCCTGATCCTGCCTGGCCACGCCGCCGGTCCCAGGAACACCAGGATAGACCCTGACGCTCATCCGGCTGCTCGGGGCAAAGAGAACCAGCACAGGGTTGGAAGGTTAATCCGAGGGCTCAGCAGGGAGCATTTACATTTTCTATTTGAATCCCAGCTTTTGCTTGTGTCTAAATGTATAGAAATAGTGATGCAACATCAGTAAATCACTGATTGATCCATCAATCTCTGTGTGTGGAGCCACACACACCAAAACCACAGCAGCTCACCAGTGGGGAAGCAGCTTGGGGTTTGTAACCACTTTGTGTGTGTGTACAAAACCAGATCGATGGACACACAGATGCTTTGGGATGCACCTAAAGTTCCTTGAACAATCAGGCTGCGGGAATCAGCCTCCTCGTGTTTGGGAGCTGCTGCACCGCTGCTTTCCCGATGTGTTTTTTGATCCCTTTGAATGAGGTGGAGATGAGGATGGACTGACTGCCTGAGCGCAGCAGCGCTGCACTGATGGGGTTCCAGTTTTGTTTGGGCTATAAGAAGCTCAGCACGGCACCAAAGCCATGAGTGAATTTAGAACAGGGCATTCCTAAACCTAAATACACTTAAAGGGGAAAAAAAAGAAGGAAAAATAAAATGCAGAAAATAAGCTCCAAATATCCTATTTTGTGGCTGTTTCATGGTCCCTAAAAGTGCTGGGGTTTTACGGGAAGGCTCCCAAGCCATCGCTAACACTAATCCGGTGCACTGCAAATGTGTCCAGCGCCAATCCTGGTTACATGTGCCTGTATTCCTGCATCCATATGGCATCGGTTGGGGCTGCTCTCATCTGATAAGAGAAAGGGTTAACGGGGGGACCTAGGATTTGCTGTGCTGCATGAGGCTGGGGGCTCTGCACAGGAGTCGGTGTCCTCAGTCCCGGCACACCACAAACATGGTTTGCAGCCAACGGACCCTCCTCTACCTCGCTGAGAACCTCTGGGTTTTTTTCCCTATGAGTTTCCAGCTTTCCTTCTGGAAAAGGGGCACCCTGCAGAGCCGTGTGATGCTCTGCCTGCATCCGCTGCATTGCTGCTTTTCTTACCACCAGATTCTGGTGGTGGTATCGCTGGTAAACCTCTGGGAAAGTCCACGCCAGCCTCCCTCACTTTGTTGTGATTTTGGAAGGGAAAACCCTCTCCGTTTCCATCTGCAGAGGGTTTCCCTGCCCAGCAAGGGCATTTTCATGCAAGACACCAGCTCAGCATTTTGGGGTAGGATGGGTGAAAAAGAGCACTGAACAATTCCTGTTCCCTGGGCTTTGCTGCTCTCAAACCCCCATGCTTTAGAAGTGGTACATCTGCAAGCAGCTAGCTCCATCCCCACCTCATCTCCGGGGCTGGGAAGGGTGCTGATGCTGAGCTCAGCAGCTTAGGATGGGGTCACCCCTTCACCCTAAAGGGAAAGGAGCTGCAGGGGGTTGGGAGCTGTGCACAAGGGACAGCTTCTCATCCTCGGGCAGCAAACCTGTGCAGTTGGGAGCTGCATCCCAGCAGCATTCCGGCAGGCAGGAGCAGGGCTCCCGGGACTGGAGGCATCAATCCTGAGTGAAAGAAGAACAGTTTGAGCACCAGCTTTGAGGTACTGGCCATCTGAAAGCCTCATTCATTGCCAGGGGAGGTGGCTCAGCACACAGCTACAGCTCGACCCTGCCGTGAACTTGATGCCGTTGGGAAGCAGCACGCTCCTGGCACGCAGGATTCAATCTGCAGTTGCCTGGATAGAAGCACACGCACACAGGGATCGCTTGGCCCCGGGGCAGCATCATACGTGTTGTGTCCCCTGCCACTGGAATCCAGCTGTGAGGGTCCATGGAGGGGACCCTGCTGCTCTGCTTGGCCATCGAGCTCTTCCCACCCCTGGGGTTTACGTGCAAAGAAATGGCTTTTTCCCCCCTTTTTTTCTCCCCTCCCTTCCTGCCAAGCCCAGTCCCTGCTTCTTGTTGTTGTAGGTATTTATGGGCCTGTTTATCTGATCTCGGGGGAGCCTATTCTTATCTCGGGAGCAGCAAGGGAAGGGTTACACCGGACAGCTCGGTAGACAGAATGGAGCCAAATAAAATACCAATCTGCCAAAAAAGAAGAAAAAAGAGAAAAAACAGGGAAAAAAGGGAAAGAAACACCCAGCCCCAGCCACCCGCTCGGAGGGTACCTGGAGCAAACCCGCAGGGCCAGGAGGGTGTCCCATATCGGCGCACAGCTCCACTTCCCTTCTCCATGGGATGGATCCTGGAAGAGACCCGGCTCTGCACACACTTTCCATGAGCAGAGGGGCTGGAGCAGCAGATTCCAGATGAGCACAGGCTGAGGCACAGCTCAGTGCATGTTGGCTCCCCAAATGGCTGCTGCCAGGGCAGAACCCAGGCAAGAAACACCAGCACACAGCTTTAATGTCACTGGGATAAGGGAAGAGAGAGACGTGTTTAATGTTTCATGTGGGCTGTTGCAGCAGTACGGCCGTGATGCTGCCGCTTGCTGCTTCCTTGGGCTGAGCAGGGAAATGTCCCTGCTCCGGATGAGAGGTCCCCAGATGTGAAGGTCATGGCCAGGGCCAGGGCTGCTGCCTCCCATCACCGGCCTCTCTGGCCAGTGACATGGGGCTGCTGGAGGCATTGGGGTGGGGGGAACCCCTGGACACTGCCTGGACTCTGCTGTGGCCCCTCTGGAGCCCAGGGGTGCAGCATGGCTCGGCCAGAGTGAGTAGGTTGGACGGGGTGGGATGGGATGGGGATGGATGGGATGCCCCCTCCAGCCATGGCAAGGGGGGGGGACAAGAGCAGCCCCATGCCAAGGGTACCCCCCACTTCTAATTACCCCTGCTTAAGGAAGCACCTGATGGTTCTGGCCATTTAAAGTAGTCCCAGCCCCGCTCAGCAAGGGGAATTGGGCCATAATTTGTTTTCAGTGTCAAGATGGCGTCAAAGATAAGACAAAAATCTCCAGGTTTGGGGGTTAAGGAGACAGGAGAAATCCTGACCCGGGGCCGACCTCGCAGGAACGGCCACAAGCCCCAGTGAGTACCATGGCAGGGGGAAGATTTACTGCCAGGGGAGCTTTTTGATCCTCTCCCAACACCCGGAGCCTCGCAGCCCAGGCGCTGGCTCCCAAGCCAGGCTGTCTGCTGGGAGCACCGCTCTGGTGGGGAGGATTTTCTGGTTCATGACATGCAATAGCTCTTCCTCAAATCTCCGTGCTTCTGGAGTCATGGAATCCGGAGACCCATCGAAAGAGAAGGTGAATTTCCAATCTGTAGCTGTAGAAATGATGTCCAAGCATGGGAAGAGTGGAAACAGCAGGGAGGTGAAGCCTCCAACTTGTTTTGTCCCTTTCCTTTATATATTGCTTTTTAAACCATATCCAAACTCTCTGGGTTTTCACACTGTGGCTGTCCCTGCTTGGGGCTGCTAGTACTGGAAGGCCTGTTCCTCAGTGCAGGGTGTTGGAGAAGTGAGTATTTACTCCTCTCACAAGCGCTTGATGTGGGGTTAGCAGAGGTGCTCACCATGGCTTTCTGCATCCGTGTCCTCCTCAGTGGTGGAGCGATCCCATTAGCAAGCATCTTCTCTGGTTGCAATGACAATGCTGCCGTTTGCCTGTTGATCTTCTCTCTGACATCTCAGCAGACCTGAATGGTGTGGAATGGCACAGCAACTCACTGGTTAGTCCTATGCAGCAGATGGATTTCAGGTCCAGGATGGAGCTGGTGCTATCAGGTGTAGGATCAATGCTCTGCAGCTCAGGGCAGTGGGTAAAACCAGCCGGGCCCTTTGCTCAGCAGGACTCTGTGCCATCTCCATGCTGTGTGATGCTGGATGAGCTCTGCCTCTCCCAGTTACCACAAAGCTGAAATGCAATAGCAAACCTGAGAGCCTGCAGGTCAGAGGGGCCAAGGAGCCAGGCAGAGCCGGGAGGAGGATATTTACTGGTGAGAGGAGAGTGAGTTACCCAAGAAGCCTGAGCTGAGGGGCTGCAAAGCAAGAGCTCACACTCTGAGCCCCACTGATTCCTCACAACGAATCCCTGCAGGAGGGAAGGTCTTTGCTTGCGAAGTTTCCCTTTTCCCTGCTTGTTCTTTTGGGTGAGACATTCAGGTGCTGACCACCCTGAAAGGCTTTACAGTAACCAGAGAAGCAGGGAATTTATGGCGTCACCAGCGGCTGAAAGTGAGGAATTGAGAGGAAAAGGGTTTTTTTTCACCCCTTTAGACTGCAGCTACCTTGACAGAATTCTCATGGCCTGTAAGTGACCCGCAGGAGCAGCCGGGGGGGATGCGGGATCAGAGCAGGCTGGTTTAACTGCTCAGCCAGCAGCTCATCCTGAACTGAGGAGCTGGAAGGAGGTACAAGCCTGAGCTAGTGCACAGAGCTGGCGTCAGCCTTGAAACTCCCTCCTCTGCTCACCTGGAGACCAGAAAGAGATGCAGGCAATGCTCACACACCTCTTGGACTCAGAACCTCCTCTCTGCTTTGTGACCACAACCTGGGTGAGTGAGCTTGCTAATGCGGTTCCCATCATTGTGCTCTCTGGTCCCTGGCAGTCCATATGGAGGTCAGAGAAGCAGCAGAGCCATTTCACTTACTCAACACTTCCCTTTTCCCCTGCCTCACAGCCTCTGGTCTTCCCCATGGCACCACAGTGCTCCTTGATGAGGATGCTGAAGGGATCACGGAGTACTTCCTGCAACACAGAAAGGAAACAGGTCTTGGAGAGCATTCCAAAAACAACCATGTAAAAGCAGTTTAGGGGGCTTTGGGGTACTTAAGGAACAAGCATACAAGGATAAGAGATGTGAAATGGGCTCCAGCTCCTGGTAAAGTGAGACTGAGTGCTGGCAGAGCCATGCAGTCATCCCCTATTGGATACAGGGGAAATCAAATAAGAAAGAAAACCGCCCTCAGGCTCTCCCCTGCACGCTCAGCCATGTCTCTACACCATAAAACCATTAAATCCACATTCACATTATTCCCAAATCCTCTGCGCTGCCCTTTCTGCTGCAGAGCGCGGAGCCGAAGCCTGGTTTCCATCAGTGCTGCAGGGAGGCCGCTCATGCAGAGAATCGGACGTGTTCAATTTCAATGTCCAACCAGGGGAAACAAAACCCCGCAACCAGCCCCAAGCAAACCCGTTTTATGATCTCCACATCCCACTGCAGCACAATCCCGCGCTGGCATCCGACAGGTACAGCCAGCTCCTACCTGGAGGCAGCTTCGGGATGGGACAGTGGTCCCTGATCCCCCCGCTGCTGCGCTGGGCTCCGAGGTGGTGCTGCAGAGCACCCAGCGCTGGGTTCCTGAGCTAACACTGCCCTCGCACGGCAGCACGGAGCGCAGGGATGTGCATTGCAGGCCCAGCAGATCGGTCTGGTTGCGTGGTTTCTCGGTGTGAAATTGTTAAAGACTGAGCGGGTTCCTCCTTGGGTTTGGGCTTGAAATCTTCTGCGGGTTTCTTGGCAGGGAGCAAACATGAGGCTAAGCAGCATTATTCATTAGTGTACAGAAAGAACAGATTGGCTGGCAGGGCGTATTCGTACCACCAGAGTTCCCACTATACTCTCTCATGCTAAAGAGGTGCCTGAGTTAACAGGTTGCTGCTTAGAGCTCTCCTCCTGCAGCCCTTCTGGGAGGACACCTCCTCGCTGTGCTGGCAGAACAGCCCATACTCACCAGTTTGGCTTTTCCCCTTCCACTGGGTTATGCTGCCCTTACCTGAAGACTTTACCCTGATACCTCCTCAAAAAGCCTGACAACACGCAGTGGATGCCCTGTGAAGTGATCCACACTTGCTCCATGCTTCTGTGTCCCCTCTGGTCTGACCTTCTTCAGCTGAGAGCTCCCCAACACAGGCACAACACTGGTAGCAGGGCAGCAGCACATTGCCTCGTACAGAAAGATCCTAGTTCATTGCAAAAGCCTTCAGACAAGTCCATAAACACAGGCACTTAGGACACTGGGATTGCTTCTGATGTGCCAGCTCAGTCTCCCCCAGGTCTCCAATACACCAAGGTCAGCCCTTATCTGAGAGTATCAGACTCAAATGGAACTGCTGATCACTGGCTGTGTCTCACAGCAGAGTAAAGCACCAACACAATTCAATTGAGATCTCTAAAGTCTCTTCCCTGCAGTCCCCTCTCCCTTGCTACCAAATGCTCTGGGATGGAGGACAGGGGACCAAGTGCCTCCTGCCTGCAGCACTGGCAGGATCAATAGGCGTGCTCTGCATGGCTGGAAGTCACCACACAGCCACAGTGCAAGCTGGCAACCTCCTCCCAGAGGACAATTTATCCCTTGCTGTGAATTGAATGATGATGAGGAGACAGGTCAGTTGCTTGTAGGACAGCACTGAGGAATAAGGATACAGGAGGTGTTGCTGCAGAATTATCAGTGCAAATCTTTACTGCACATCAACAGTGTAATTTAATTTGACAGCAATAAATGCAGGTCACGTATTTTGAGTGTAAAGCTCTCCACATCCTCCTTTGTGAGACCCAAGAGTCTGAAAAGCTACACCACAACCCCTTTCCTGGCTAAAAAACAAAGCTAAAGGATGCCTCAGGCAGTGCCAGCAGAGCCTTAGGAAATGCCATGACAGGGTTCAAGAGAACAAGTATTCAAGCCCCAGTTTCTGGCATCACTCACTTCCTCACTGCATCTTTGCCTGTAACCCTGAGTCAGGAGGAGAGCAATATGGGGAAAAGAAATGAAACAGCACTACACAGACCAGGATCTCGCAGATAACGGGTTGAACATTGGGATGCCACATGACAGCATCGCTCTGGAGTAGCACCCACTTCATCACCTGGGATGCAGCTTCAACTCAGGACAACAGGAGCAAGCAGTCATGCAGAAGATACAGCCAAGGGCGTACTTGAAGTAAGCAGAAGCACAGGGTTGAACTGAAGAGTATTCATTAGGAAACATCAATCAAATAAGACGCTGCACTTGACTGTTCATAATACAGGGGGCAAAATCCCAGCACAGAAAAGCCCAACACCCCAAAACGCAAGCTCACGTGGCTCTCCAACAACCTCCTTCTTTCTTGTGAGTTGTCTCTGTGGCATTCAACCTCCCCATGATTTACATCTGCACAACCCACACAGGTTTGTCACAAAATACCCCCATCACCTGAGTCTTCTGCTTCAGGCCTGACATCCCCTACTCAGCAGTGCTGTTCCCCTCTGTGCCTGCAATACTCCAGAGCCCTGGGGAGGTGGGAAATGACGGTGAATCAGAAAAGCCTGGCACAAAAGGGTCATGCAAAGCAGAACTCCACCGGCTCCAGAGCTGAAAGTGGTAAGGGCAGAAAGGCAAACAGAAGGGAATGGAGGCCTTGTTGCTAGATAGATCATTTATTAAAGTGAAATTCAGCATTGTATCTTTGTCAGACAGTACAGAGTTAAAGTCTCATACACAGTGGAAGCAGGACATCTCCTACACCTCAGAGAAAGGAGTTCTACAGTTTTTGCTATAAGTTACTAAGTTGCTTTAACAATACACACCTATATTACACAGTTAAAAATACAAGGTGTCCAAAACATTTGGCATAAGATCAGCACAACACATGGAGGCCGGAAACAGAAGAGGGAACACAGTTTTTCTCTCCTGGTAAGCCTGCTGAAAGACTTCAAGCCATGCTGCAAGTTACCTGCTATTCACCTCCCTTGCACACTAGCTGTGGAGTAAACCCAGCCCTGTTTGGGCCCAGCTAAGGGGCTCCTTGAGCCTTCTAATGCACAGGGTGGCTGCAGTCACTTGCAAGGGAAGTTCAGGTTTAAGGCAGGAGCCTCCCCCTTTCCCCACACTTCAATTCATTCCAAACAGATGTGTTCACCAGGAAGTCCAACCTGCGAGACCAGGGATAGCTGTGGAAAGTGCAAGGAGTACCTTGCATCCTAACAGTTCATCTGCACTTTGAAAGTGGAACATGAGAACTCCCTGACTTGAAAAGCTTAGAGATGGTTAAAGGGCAGCAGTGACAAGAGGAGTGAGGCATCAATAACATTCCTTCACCTTTAGGGCTCTTCAGTCAATACTTGGGGCAGTACAAGGACTCCTTTTGTACAGGAGGCCCCCTTGTATTGCCCACTCTTTTAAACTGTACAGGCAAAGTGACTCTAGTGCTCTAGGGAAGTGTATGATCTGCACATTTAAATAAACAGTCCCTCAGCAGACCATTTCTCTCCCCTCCAACTGCAGTTACTGCTGAAGCTCTCCCATTGGTATTTACATTTGGCTCAACCAAGAGATGTAAAGTGCGCAGCTCCCCCCTTCTTCCCCTCTCATAAAACATCCATTACAAGAGCTAACACTGAACAAATCCTCCTCCACGTTGCTAACTGTTGTTCAGTCTCTCTGTGGGCCATGTCCTGTTTCATCTCTGTGCCAACATGACCCCCTTGAAAATACACACTTCACTGTGGGTTATTGTGGCTCTTGTTTTCAAAGCCTCTCTGAATCCAGCTTGCACTTCAAACTAACTTGAAATGCCAGACTCGCTATGTTGTGGTCAAGTCTTGCACACCAGGGCATCTAGTGATTTACAGCCACATTACTAAGGAAAACCAGGACACCAGAGTACTGGGGACAAGAGGTACAAACCTGCCCACTCTGCTTTTCTCAGGCTTGAGCATCTAAAGTGCCTGGCAAAAGAAACATTAACTTTTAATGCCATTGCTTACTTCATGTTACACAATATTCTTTGAGATGCAGAAATTCAGACCCTGCATTCTAACACAGCCTCCTTGGACAGATTTACACTTTTCAGCCATCAGATTGCCACCGACTCGAGTCTTCACATGTTGCCAACTCCCTCGAGTTGAGCTCAAGCCGATAACTACCAGCAATGATTTCTTCTTCTTCCTTTCAAGTGAGCAGAGGGTCAGCATACAGGATGGAATTAACCCCAGAAGAGATGTTTCTGCATTATTTGGATCTCATACTAATGGCTTTGCATCTATTCAGAAGTCTAATGAAGTTAATGCAACTCTTCAATGAGAATTGAATTAGGCAATGTAATTGAATTAGGCTCTATAATGGCTGGAGAGCTTCAAAGACGATTCCTCTGCCCCAGGGTGAATGCCACCTATGCAGGCTTGTAAGAAATAAGCTTCCACTATTAGAAATGGAAGATGACATCTGGTCATCCTCCATGCCCCCAAGGCTTGTGCTCCATGGTTCAAAGCTAGACAGAATTTAAGGCCCATCTGTGAAAAGCAAAAATGTAAAAGGAAAACCAAACTCATCATACCAGCCAAAGCGATTTGGGTCTTCCACCTTTCCAACAAGTCACGTCTAAAAGTGCTGAGCAAATGTCCCACCTCATGGCTTCACAAGTGTGAGGTTCAAACACATTTACTTTGAAGTTTAAACCAAAAAAGAAGTTGGAAAGTCTTTTGTTGTTTAATTGGCATGCAGCATAAGGAATCAAATACACAGCATGGTTTCATACAGACCGACAATTGCATTGTTACGTTTTCTGGTTATTAGACACTAAATGCTTTTCAAGAATCACAGGCACCCTGAACATGGATATTGCTACTGAATTGATGTGTGATTTCAGTTTATAGCATGGGAGCCATAAAGTGGCTAACCCTTCCAACAAGACATCGGCTTCTTTTTGCTCAAGGCGTTCAGCTCAGTTGAGAACAAGGTAATAAGGCATTTGCAAGGGTTTATAAGGCCGTGGGGTCCGACAGCCAAAGATTCTTCTGTTTCTTTGGCGTCTTGCCTCCAAGCTTCCCACCTTATAAACAACTGCTAATGGCTGGTAAACATCTCTTCATCATCACGCTTCACTAAGAATTTCATTTTTCTTCCCAAAAAAGGTATAATTGCTTTAAGAGTGACCCAACAGGATCACATTTCACATCAATTGACTATTTTAAGGAAAATAAAAATAAGTTTCCTGGATACCACCTCTGCACAAAAGCATTCCAGTGAATACACCTGAACAGATGGAACCTGCCACCGTATTTCCTTGAAATGAATCATTTTGCTGCTGGCTGCTAAAACACCCCAACAGATTTATTTACTCTTAGGAATAAAACAAAACAAAATACAACAAAAAAAGAAGGTAAATCCCAAACAAACTACATTTTTTTTACAGTTTTGGTCTAAAGTTACAACGAGGCATAATCCTCTCACCTCAGAAACTCATTTTCCCTTAGTAATATCCTCTGATTACACAAGCACTTTGAGGATTACCCATGCAGTCAGAGAACCCTCGTAGCGATCTGTCCTGAATGAGAGAAGCCAGATCACGGTGACTGATGTGGGAATTACTCCACCCTTTCAATAAGGAAAGGACCAGTAATTAGGAACTTCTTAAACATTCACGAAATACCGACACAAGACATTCTCTCCTCATTCCTTGAACCTCTCTCTTGTCTGATGTTCTTAAAATCCATACTGGATTGAACAAGGAAATGCTGAAACAATCAATCACACTCCCCTAAACTTCACAAATGGGACGTGTACCATAACAGAGTAATTCTGCCCATGACACAGGACTGAGACATGTCAAAGTTTGTTGAACACGTTTTTGGAGTATTAGCAAACGCTTCAGAGCAGATGTGAACAGCTTGCTTTAAATTATGACTTGAATTTTAAAGAGACCCTGGGAAAGCTTCAACAAGAGCTTCACCATGTGAACCCTTTATACCTCCCGAAGCAGCACTGAGCTGAGATCATGACGTGTATTTAGCTCTTCAACAAAGCTTCATCCAGTTTTGGAATAGTAAAACCTGCCATTGAGAAAACGTTAGCCAAAGTTCTCTACTGTTCAGTTCGTTGCTTAAGGCTTGTTGAGAATATACTCTTTATGTGTAGTCTTGGCATCTTGTAACAGAATGGAGACATCAAAACAGCAAAAAAAGAGTGGTGCTTTAAATTATGACATCCCCTTGAAGAGATTTGAGGTCACTGGAGAACAGTCAGTCACAACCAACACTTTCATAAGCTCCTTTTGCCAAAATAACCACTGCATTATTTGTAAGGACACCTTGGCTTTAAATAACAAAATCAGAGCGATCTCCTCCCACAGTGCCCAGTTACAGAGCACCAGCATCCTCCACTCACACAGCTCTTACGAAAGCACATGTGATGCTCATAAAAGGCAAATGCTTTAATACTTCTTGCCCATTGCAAAGACAGATGAAATGCATCATGCTCCACTCAGGTCACTCTCCCAGTTATGGTATGACACCCATTAGTATAAGTCTGCTTTTACCAAAAGAGACTGCCGAGCCCACTGATCGACAGCAGTTCTGTGACACCTGCTGAAGAGCATCTTCAGTATAAAATTCATTTGTGACTGATACCTGATCTGACCAGAGATTAAGAGACAGATGTCCCTGTTTCACCTACCATCACTGAGCCTTGAATACAAAGGAAATACACATAAGTGAATTAAATGAGCATTTCTACCAACGGGACCAGACCCAGCAGATAAGCTGTATTTGCCTTAATACCACATTCTAAGGAAATGCAGAAGTTTTTAAATGCTTACAGATAATTAATTAGTGAGCTCTGAAATAAAAGAAATTAGAAAAAGAGATTGCAGAGAGTTGTTTGGCATCCATGTCAGAAGGGGGTGGGAGGAAGGATGGTTAAAGAAAAATAAATCAATTTCAGACTAGTGAAGTAGAGTTCACGGGAGCAGATTTGGTGAGCTGGAGCAGCTGTAGAAGATTGGGACTTGAAGCACTGACTCAAGGCAGGACAGAGCATGTGTAGGTGGGGAGCAAGCTTCAGGCAAACTTCTGGCCCATGCACCTCGATAATGGATTTAATCTCTGTCGCTGTTCCAGTCCTCGGCCAAGACAAACTGCAGTGGTGGCTTGTGATGCAGTCTGAATTCAGTGGGAAAATTCCATCTGTGATCTGAATTGCACTGAGATGCAGATTTCCAGAAATGGTTTAGAACACTGAGTTGACAAACTTCACAGTCCTATGGGTTTACTTGGTTTCTGCATTATCCTCATTTCTCTATTCCAATGCAACTTTGAAATGAGGGGAAGAAGTCTTCAGAAACACGCTGGGCACGTGTTTCCCAATACTCCTGATAACAATGTCTATAGCTTTTTCTGTCATCCAGACTTACTGCATTTAAAAAAAAATTTACAATATACTTCAGCAGTTTTTATATACCTAAAATGCACAATACCATCTGTTCCTTCAAGGTCTCCCTTATCCCAAGTCTTGTTCATCTTCATTCTAGTTGCTTGCTACCTTCTGATTTCTGATCCAGCCTGCTCTTGTTGTTCTTCACCATATAGATGAAATATGCAAGCGTCTCTTTCTCATTCACAGGAATATTCCTGAAGTGACGACTGACAGTCTGGAAGGACAACATGGAAAGAGACAGAAAGTCTGACATTAAAAAGTAGAAATAATCAGAACAGGGCTTCTCTCCACTTTCCAAAACTGATTTTATGGCCACTGAGCGTAATATACTTTTAGTCAAACATGCACCAATTCAAACTGTCAGTCCTCATTTACCTCTCTCTCTTTACAGCTGGAATGTGCCTATGAACACAGCAGAGTTTTGCTATGTCAGCAGTATTTGTAGCCAACCTACAAGTGAAATTTGGAAGCCAGAAAATCCTCCTGCCAAAGCAGCGTGGCCTCTCCTAAGTGACATTTCGTGCTGAGATTATCTGGAGAGCAAGTTCTCCCTGCAGCTCAGTATTCTAAAGGAGAGTGTCAGAAATACTCAAACACTTTGATGTGTGAACAAGATCTAGCAAAGTTTTAGAATCCAAAGGAAAATGCACTGGATAAGTTTTCACTGTGAGGAACACCAGGGGATTTGCAAGGGGAGTGTCAGGACTTGGTTAGGGCTACCCCTCTCTAGCACTGGCATAAATCCTGAACAATTAGCTCCTTTTTCCTCAGGAAATGAACTCAGAAAACATGGAGCTGGATGAGATCTGCTTCTCATATGGAAGAAGCGCTTTTTTGATACCCAGCACAGCTCCAGAATTGGATTTTGATGCAGGCTGAGCAATAAGTCACTCCAAGAAGATTTATGGAAGTTTGAGTTTTCCTTACGGTGGGGTAGCAGCAGGAGTCTAAGAGCCTCAGGCAGCAGTGATTCAAGCATGGGAGCTGGACGAGGATCCAGCGTAGGGTCAAAGCTGCTCAGACTTCACAGGAAATCTGGGAAGTGTGTGACAACTTGAAGTTAGGCTCCCTTTATTTTCTGCTTGCACAGTAGTTTTATTTGTTTAACTCCTGGGCACATTCATGGTAAATTGCCTAAGTAAGTAGTCCTTCATGGCAGGAGGTAGCTGAGAGACAATGAACTGGTTAGGTAGAACATGACAAATCGGAACTACTACTGAGGACATACACCCACCCTGCTTCGCTTAACTTACTCCTACATGCACTACATTACACATTCTCTATATTCTGTATATTCATACCCTAGCTGACTTTGAAAGAGAGCAAGACAGCATCTTGCTGTCTTTTTTGGTCTGCTGGTTTTTGTCTTTAAAGCAAAACAGTTTTGGGCAGTTGTGACAGCCTCAGCTTACAAAATCAACCTTGTTACCACTCAGTAACTGCTACAGATTTTTCACTTTTACAGTTTAGAGAAGATTTTTCCCACTGAATGCCTTCAGATCAAGTCAGGAAAGAGAGCAGAGCAGATGCACACCAAGCACAACTAGCTCAAACAACAGAGAGATACAGAGAGTTCTTTCTTAAGTATTACCCCATATGGTGAGAAAGCAGCAGTAGAGGCCCTTAAGGAAAGAGCCTTTTATTGACTTAATACAGAATCATAAGACATTAGGACAAGGGAGGGAATAAGGAATCTGAAGTCATGGTCAGGGATTCTGCCTTTAATAATAAGCAATTCCAACCAGTTCAAGTGCCTGTGAGGAAAGAAAAGCTAACGGGGTGACCAGCAGTGTGTAAGTCTCAGTTTCAGTCAAACAGCCATCTTCAGCTAACATCCCAGCCACTGCAAACTAGGCTGTTTCTGCACCCTGAAGGAAACAGACTGCGCCTATGAACAAGGAGGGAAAGGAAGCAGATAACAGCAAATTACTAAAACATGCTTTCAAGAGCCAGCTTCCATGTCTTCCATGACTGCCTCAGGTGAAAGCAAGCACACAGCTTTCTGTTGGTGTCATCTTCTGAAACCTTCCGCAGAGCATACTAGCGAGAGAGTCACTACAGGCATTAGTGTCCACAAAATGAGCATGTGAGCAGAGGAGATAAAAAGTGTTTTAATAAAAAAGATAATACTATCTCTGTCATCACTTACTTCTGCCAGCTGAGCCTTGTTGAGTCCAGGCCTAGTCTGCAACTTATAATGTCTCTTGTAACGTCGCAGGGTGTTCACCTGGAGCTGGAACAAGTCAACCTGGAAGTGATGCAGAGAAGAGGGGATGAGCACCACCTTTTGCTTGTTATCAGGCAGAAACGTTGAGGTATCTAAAAATAATGCTTTCTTCCTCAACAGGATTCCTCCCTGTCTGCATTCAGCACCACATCAGCTTGCCTTACTGACAAATCTAAGTATATTTTGTATCTGTTAATGCTGAAGGACCAAAACAGCCTCAGGGAAATAGAAAATTTTGTTCTGGTTCACATGCTGTCAACAGAATTGCTGGCCAATTTCTGCTCCCAATTACACCTCTGCAACCTCCAAGCAGAGAGGAACTTTTTGTTCCCACAAGGTTGAAAAAGCTCACACATGAAATATCAATTTAGCAGGCACTGAACAAATGGCTTCTGACATAAAACAGAGTGCAGAGACAGGGAAGAAATGAAATTCAAATACTTAAATGGGAAGTGCACAGTTTAAAAGCAAAGCTGGGGGAGGTTGCAGGAAGGAAGATGAAAATCATGTGGAAAATGGCATGGTTCAAAGACAAAAGGAATCTCTGCTGAAAACCAAGCAGAAAATGACATTAAAGCTGACACAGTGCAGAGCTCCCTGATCAGTTAGGTGACGTGCACCCCTCATTTTTTAACCACCAAATACCCTGCATGCTCTACAGCACTAATATTTTTAGGTCTTCACCATATCATCCTGGCAACTAACATAAAGCCTGTATAGGAAAGGTTTGATGGAGAACCTTTTAGAATGGAAACACAAAAAGCTACAACAAAAATCAGGTATCCTTAAAAAAATACACAAACCAAAAACTTGCTGCTCCTTCAACACTTCCACATCGGAGGTGCGTGGACAGAGCTTTGCAGTCAAGGCACAGCTCTGCTGCAAGGTGATTCTTGGTGGTTTCCCCCCAAAACTAAGCTGCTTTTTGTCAGTAGAGGTGGCATTTCCAGCAGAGGGCTCTGCTGAGGTGGTCAGAACTCTGAACATCACCTCTGCACTACTTTCTGCAATGTCAGCAGTACCAGAAACATCACCAAAGCAAACAAAGCACACACTGGCACAGAGAAGAGGTTATTCTAGAGTTCTGCAACACAGACAACCTCCCCCAGGCCTATTTCCTGCAAATAAAGAGGTTACAGATTATGTGAAGGTAGTTTTGAATAGTGCCAAAAATCCCTACGTAAAGGTCTGGAAAAGCTAAATATCCCTGGATAACAAATACCCAAACATGGAGAGAGTGATCTATCGAATCCTATAATGTACCTGCAAAACAATGCATAGGAAGGTAACAAAGAACCACATCGGGGCCTCAATCACCACTGAAAATAATTTACTTTTAAGTAAGAATTAGTATCCAATACTGTTTTAACAGCTCTGTTTAGAAGCAGTACATAAATGAAGCTGTGCAGTTATCTTATTACACCTCTTTTTATAGAGAACTTTACATGAGCAAAGAACTCACACAGGAATGAAGAAAACTGGGACATTTTCACACATCAGAACAAAAGTATCCCTCAAAAGTGAGAGCAACTCCACAGCAGTTTCAGTGGAGCTGCAATTTAAAATGTCAGTGTTTTCTGATACATGAAAACATCCAAGAGAAACTTCAACATGCTCAAAAGCAGCCTACACCCACTTGGCACCTACTAACCTCTGGGACATCCGTTTCATGCTCAGGAGAGTCACCCCCATCATCACTTGTCTTCCTCTTTCTTTTGTTTCGGACACTTTGGATGAAGTTCTTGTGAAAATCACAAATATACAGATGCCTCACCTAAGAACCAGAAGTGGTGAAAAAGCAATCAAACTGGGTACTGCAGAACAGCATTCAACAGCAACCACTTCCACAGCAGCATTAGAGGTGACTGGCATGACTGCCTGCCTCACGACGGTACGGAATTTCTAATCTTAAAGCCCAGGCCTGATATTGTCCTCTTGAGTTAGAGATAATTTACATTACAAAGATGAAAAGCAAGGAAAATGAAGGACTGGAGAGCTCCAGCTGAATCTCTGCAGATAATATGTTTCTTTTTTATGGTTGCAATTGTATGTCAGGAAAAAAGCCCCAGGTAATTGTGTGGAGGAAGAGCATTTGCTTCAGGACTTACTACCAGGTAACTACCAAGAAAAACATTATTCTGGTCTACTCTTCTGAACATTCTGGTTTGAATAGTACAGAAGATTATTAATGCAAGTGTTTTAAAATCTAGACCAAACAGAAGTTAGGTAATTACCTCAATTCAAACAAGCAAACCAAAAGAAAATGTCTCCTACAGCTTCTCCTGCCATGGACCCCCCTGTTTAACAAACGTTATCTCACTAAACTTAGCATATAGAAAAACAAGAACCACAAATGATCAGTATTGCTTAGTACCTGTCAGGCAAAAGCCACAAACACCCGACATATGAAATCACTTTATACAGCCAGCTTTGCACGTTCCCTTCATTTTCAGTTACTAGTCTGATTTCCTCTTTATTTCTAAAGCCTACATCTGTCAACAACGAATCATTTCTAGAGTGAAAGAAATTACTATTCCACTAGACAAATCAGCTGAGGACTACAACCAGGACAAATAATCTGGGTTTTAATAAGACTGTATTTCAAATTGAGTCACTCTCTTCCCATGATGTGATGTATTCAGGCTGTCAGAAACAGACCCAGCCAAGCAGGGAAGCTGCCAAACAGTTCGACACAAAACTCCACCTTTTTATTTCTTATTTTAATGGTTTTAATCTTCAAAGATCAGGTAAGAAAAGCAGAACTCCATTAACTGAGCTGCTTCTGAGAAATTCCTTCTGTACAGGCTGCTCCGCTCTACCTATTTCTCTACTTGGCAAGCGACCTGTTTCTATCTTGAGCTGACAGCTGTCACTTAATGTCACTAAGGGGTCAGCAGCAAATCGAGCTGCTCAGTGCCGACCAGCCAACAAGCATGCAGGTGCCCTGGTGAAGAGGCAGCACACCTCACCTTTCCATTAGATGCAGTAATAACCTGTCTTAGGGGAACAGGAATTCTTCGCAGCTGAAAGAACACCGCCAGTGAGCCCTAACTCCAACAGCAATCCATCCCGCTGATTCCACCTAGCTGCAGCAGCGGCTTTCAATACGAAACCGAAATTAAACCCGAGCTATTACCTCCGAAGCAAAGGTCCCTTCGCTCCCCCGATCATTGTCTGCTCCCCACCGCATGAAAGCTTCCCCCCAAACACCGTTTTCAGCGCTGCTTCATTAACCCTCAGCAGACAACCAAGGAGAACAGCCGTGACTTTACCCCGGCACGTTCTTCCCGAGCCCCAGCGTGGTAACGCTGCCGATGGGAAAACGCAGTATAGACGAACCGCTTCCACCCCACAGATCATCGCACCCGTGTCCGCACCGCTCCTAGGGCACAGTGACCCCCCTCGGGGCCACGGCAGGGCTCAG
>JANHGB010046697.1:0-12289 GCA_026283785.1 Coracopsis vasa
TTTCTTGTTTTGGTTTTGTGGGGGGTTTTTTTGGTTTTTGTTTTTTTTTTTTTTTTGGTTGGGGTTGTTTTTCTTTTAGTTAGACACTAGAAATTCTCAGAATATCTGTAATGCAAACTAAGCTCACAGGAAATTGAGTGGAAAGAACACTTATTAGTGTTTCAGTAAACACATGATTTTCACATGAGCAGGTGCCTTGATTTAGATTTGGCGGCAAATCTCAACCCAGAAAAATATGCTTGAAACTATTGTGAAATAAAGGTGCTACCTTTGCTGTTACTGTACTTACTAATAATTTAGAAGTAGCATTATGTAAATTACACAAGTCTTTATAGGACATGTTATGTTTTAAATTACTTCCTGACATCTGTGGTATTTCCTTGAAAGGGTTTTTTGTTTTTCCTTTTCACTACCTGTGGAATATTAAAGACTATAAAATGTCTATATGTCATAGTGGAACTATTATGGTTTAGTCACTGTATTTTAAGCGGGTATATTCTTTTATTTGGTGGAGTTAAAGAATTTATCACTGACTTATTTAAAAAAGATTTGCACTTTGTACACTTAACATATATAAATACTAAACTTGTCAGTCCAACACTTCAGCTAGCCAGCTCTTAAAATTGTGAGCTAAACCAAGTAATTTCCACCATAATCACAGTACCTTGAGAGGCAAAAGAGCTGACAACTGATTCTCAAGATTTATGGGTTCAGTTTCTGAACTATTTCTAAATTGTAGTGGTTGCAGCTCAGAAAGGTAGAGTAATAAATGGGTTTTAAGTCATGCTTCTGCTTTCAGTGTGTGGGACTCTGGCCATAGTCTGCTCCTGGTCATGAAGTACACTGGATATATTTTGTGGGGGTTACCAGTGGCTGCCACAGACAATTTTTGCTGCTGTAGGTCACTTTTATTTTCATTTCGCCTCTGATCAGACTGCTTGTTCTAGGACTGTGATAGGTATGGCTCAGCAGCAGGAGCAGTGTGATCTGAAAACTGCTGCCAACAGGTGATTGTGCTATTGAAGAATGATGTGCTTGTGGCTACTTTGAGCTACTGCCCAATTTTCTGGCTCAAGATTACTGTCTTTGAATATGACCATGTTATTTTTGAGATAAACTCAAAGATTTAGTGTTCTGGAAGAGAGCATAAAGGGCGTATGGATTGTGTGGTAATGGTCTGGGATACCATAGACCATGACTGTTGGAGTAAAGGTTTACATATCTCTAAGTCTGAAGCATTACAGGCTTCCCAACATTTCGAGGCATATTTAATACAGTAATGTAGATGTACCGCTCTTATCCTGAAAATTTACATTGGACGAAGAAATCTTGCCATTGAACAGATAATAGAACTCCACTCCTGGATCAAGTATTGAGCTTAGAAACAGCTAAAAAGAAGCCTATAGCGTCTTGTATTCCACGTTTTAGAGTACCGTGGACCATGACTGTGGAAGCAAAGAGCTATGTATACTTCTGTTGAAGCATTACAGACTTCTGAGGAACATGACAAGACATTTAATATGATAGTGGAGGTGTACTGATCTTGTCTTGCTAGCAAATGATGGAAAAAGAAATTTGCCAATGGGCAAAGAAATTGGACAAAAAAATAAATAGACAAGAAAAAAACACTCCTTTTATGCCATTCAAATTACAGAGTTTATTTAACTTACATAATTTGAAGATAGTGTCAAGGAGTTTTGAATTCTAAAGACAATTTTTCCAGATAAGACTGTGTGTTCATATAGACATCTATATAAAATACATATACGTGTGTGTTCGTATGTATAGTAGTATAATTTGTATGTAGAATTGAGGAATGTAGATGTTAATGGATAAGTGTAACTATTTTAATGAATTTAATATTTTGGAGGAAGTGCTTCTATAGTTAGTGGATTCTATGGTTGAAACAAAACTCAAGATTTTTTTACATCTTGAAGGAGGAGATACATATGTAGCTATGTATGTTGATATGTAATTCTATTGTATATACTCAGCAGAATGCTCTGATCTTGTACAGTGTTACTGTTTAGAAAAATTGCATTTTCTTCAGATATCTAGAATCATTGTAATATGCAATCAAATTTTAAGTACTTAAAAGCAAATTAAACCCAAATTGAAACAGATCTCAAATTGTTTTCTTAATTATTTGTTCTTGTGTTTGACTGCTTCTTCTTAGCTTTCCTTTTGATGATTATAGGCTGTTACAAAATTACTGATATATCTATTTGCATACTTGAATGAAGTCTTTCTAGTTGTAATGTTTAGACATTTTTCTTAGTTTGTGTGTTTTGCTAAATAGTCTTTTAAGTCTGGGTCTTTATTCCTGATAGCACTTAAACATATGTACTGTCATTAGCATGCATTAAAGCCAATGTTTATCTTTAAAACTGGTGATACTTAAGTGTTTCTTGATGCTTGTCCAAGATGCATAGTTTTGATTTTTCTTTTATATGGTTAGTAATACAGTTATTTAAAGGCCTGTCTAGCCGACTAAAGTGAGGCAAACTTGGCTTCAACACAAAATAGTGTAGCATGTCCTCTGTTGTGACGCACATGTATGTGGAACAGGATGTAGGTGCGGAAGAGCAATACTCTTTTTGGGGAAGGGAGTGCCTTTAAAATAATTCAGATTTCTGCAGTATTGTTTGTAGCCCTGCTATTAAATTATTGCTTTCAAAGGCAATTGAGTAGACAATACCAAGAAGGACAATAAATCAACTCTTTAATTCAGACGTTGTATAAAGCCGTGTTGGTAGTTGCAGTTTGGTTAATCTTTGCTGAGTACAAAAGAGCAAAATAAATCTTTTTTGCTGTCAAAGGCTTTAATGCAAAAGCAAGTGGTAATTCTGGAAGATTTTAAATAATTCTTACATTAGTAAAAAAATACTGGTTTTACTCGTGGCTTTCTTTTGAAGCTGCTATTCTGATCCTGTGTTTATCAGGCCATATTTATTATTCAGGTCTAAATCCATGGTTAACCCAGTAAATCTCTTTTTCAGTAATAAGCATATAATTACAATAGTATTGGTGAATTACCATAATAACTATGAAATGTAAGACTCCACAAATAATCAAATACAATAATATTTTGTTAGACAAGTTCTATGGAGACTTCATGAAATTTTCTGTATTTGCATACTTGAATCACTGCAAGCAGTGTATTCAGATTTAGATAGTCAACATATAGAAATCTAAAACTTCAGTGCTCTGTGTTTCATAAATATCAAATTATAACATTCTTCAGTCCTCAGCCATTCTGAAATGTAAGCCACTTCTTTAGGAACTTGCTAATAGACACCCAAGTCATATTTCTGTATAAAGAGGTAGAATATACATTGACAAATAATAATAAAATGTATGTTGCATAAACTGATAAAGTTACACTGGTGCTACTGATAAGTTGCACTCTATTGTGTGCTTCTTTTGTTTTCTGAGCTTTTGCCCTTTTTTGCAGCAGGTAAATTATGAATTTTACCAATTCTTCATGTAAGATGGGAACTGGAAAGTATTCACTGAGAAAATGTGTCTGTATTATGAATATATTCATATGGTAAAAATTAATGGATTTGTCATTTTGAGAAATAAATGTTTTCATTTACTCTGTTTTGGAAGAAATATGAATATTGAGCCACATCAGCCATTGCAGGCTAATTTATGCATAACAAAGGTATGGCAGATCTGGAGAATTTGTGATGAGAGCAGAATAACTACCCTTCTTTAAAATAACTGAGAGTTGCATGCTAAAGATAAAAAGGTAGGGTAGATGACCGATAAAGTGAAAATGTGAGCAAGAAAAATAAAAGACAAGTACGTATCTTGGTAGACATGGATGTTTAGTGTCTTCCTGTTTTTTTTAAGTACTTATTTTTGCTGACAAAGCTATTCTGCTTTAATCTGTTTGGATCATAGATGCTTTTTCTTTATTCTAATTAGATACTTGGAATACAGAGACTCCTGCTGAATGAGGCACTGGAGTAGTTATAATTGAACATATGTTAGATACCTGGAACAGTCTTGATGTTTCTTCTCAGATGCCAAACAGGAGAGCTGACAAAGTTGAACTTCAAGAGCAGAAGGCTCTTAAAAGGGCAGTTCTTAATAGTACTTTTTCCTTTCAGAAAATGTTCATTTATGAACAGCTAAATGTTCATTAGCTGCTTTTTGAGAATTCTGCAGCCAAATAGGTAATATAAAATGTTTTTCTTATCTCTAAAAAACCCTCCTTCCACAAATGACAATGCCCCCCGCAAAAAAAAAAACAAACCAAAACCAAAACAACCTCAAACCAAAATAAAGAACCAAGCAAACCCCAAGTAATAAACTACCAAAGCACCTTCCTACCAACCCCACCACTAAAAAAAACCCAACAAACCTCTTGCACATGTTGTGCATTAGTAGAAGCAAGCTGTGGCCTTTGTTGATGGGATTAGCTTGTGCTTGTATCTTATGTTTGAGGAAAATGGCAGTACAGTAAAGAATTGTCAGTTTTATAAAGTTAAAGGACATTGTGCGTGAGAGATGAGGGTGTTCATTTTGTTACAAAAACTGTTTCACTGAGGAGATAAATTCACTCTGCATAATAGGTTTGTTTTGATCTGAGACTCAGCATGCTAACTTTCTTTTCAGTACAGCCTGTCAGATGAGATGAGATTTTCTGTTTTAACTTGGCATCATCTGGTTCATTGTCCAATGCTGTGCTTTTAGCTCTCTTGGCATTTGAAAACTTTCCAGCTCTGCCACAAGGCTAACTCTGTCTCAGAGAATTCTAGCTGTTATTTGCTGATGTGAAAACACTGTTGCTCGTGATTTTAATCTTAAGTGACATCTATACAAGCAGCAAAGCAACTTTTGATTTTGGAGAATTTAATTTCATCTTTTGCATTGGAGAACTTCAGAGACTTTTTGTTATGTTCTCAAAATAATAAATCTTTGAGTAAACCTCAGTCTCATACTTTATTCAGACAGATAAACTTTTATAGCTCAGTATTTTTTCCAGTAATGATAGATATTGTAGAAATAGATCTTTATGGCTTACTGTGCTGTGGGTTTATATATTGTAGTTACAGACTTACATCTTCAGATAGGTGAACACTTAACACCTATGTTGAACAGCAAAGCTGACCTACTACTTTACTGTTAAGTGCAACAGATTTGAAGAATTGGTGCCTAATATGTTGGATTGTCAATGTTTCTGGCATCCCTTTTCAACTCATGTGCCAAGGGTGTTTCTTTCGGTGTAGCTCAACTACTGTTTCTGTCCTCATCCTTTGCATAATCTCTAGTGTCTGTTTAAGTGGTATGGAAGCAACTAGTTGCTTTTGAAAACTTCCTGAATAATGAGTAAGGTAGGACAATATTGGAAGGGATGGGTTATAACAAAAATCCATTTGATCCGTGTAGGGGGGACCAGTAGAACTTCCATTGTTGCTCAGAAGATTAAGTGTTCGAGCACTGGACTTAAATGGAAGATTTTACAGGAGTTTAATGTCAGATGTCTGTAAGCAGGGCATTCTTATTTGAGCTTGCAGTTCTGGGAAGCAAAGTGGCATTTAGGTACTTTCTGTCAAATAAGTCCATGCAGCATTTCTTGGTTTAGAAGTTTGCTGCTACTTCTGTCTTTTTAAGTGGGCACCTGTCTATGTCAGTTTTGTCTCTACTTCCCACAAAATACTGTATATGCACCTGTGTTACTTTGGAAATCCTAGAAAAAAGAACTGTTACAGTATAAATTCTCCTTTGAATAAGCTGAATTTTAACTGGTTGAACATTTTAAATTTTGGACAGAAAACCTATCATCATTGTGAAATAAATTTATGTTCTCTTTCTGGTTTGGTAGCTGTTACTTTTACAATGCTGTTTTACAATCAGCAGCAATTTAATGTCTGATTAACATACATACTGGCATTCACATAATTATTGTAACAAAGCAAATAGTTCTGCACTCTTCATGGTCTGATTGCACTGTCATTAAGCAAATTTCTGTTTTGAGAGATGCTTATAATTGTCTCTAGGAATGAATTGATGCTTCAGTTTTATTTTAAAGACATTGAAAATTTATGGTATCCAAAAAAAAACCAAACCCCAAACAAACCCTGATAACCTGTAATAATGTGATTTTGCTTTTTTTTTTCCCTAGGTATGAATGCTGCTGTGCGCGCAGTAGTACGTATGGGCATCTATGTAAAAGCCAAAGTGTATTTTGTTTATGAGGTTAGTTTCTGTTTTATTCATTCTTTATTTGTCTAATGACTATACTCGAGTTTTTGTGGGAACCTCATGGAAAATTAATAGTATAAAATAAAAAATTTTGTACATGTCATTTAATCATATCCCTGTTTTATTTCATTTTTTTTATTTTTGTAGAAAGTAATTTTCATGAGGTATATGCTAAGACTATTTCATTTAAAAGCAATTTTTTAAATAAATGGAATTCTTCATGTGCCACTAGAAGCTTGGAAATACTGAGAAAATCAAATGTGGTTGTTACTCAGGAGTGAGCTATGTACGTGTGTACTTGTTAGGTGTACTTTATAAATACCTTCTGGAATCTAGTTAAACTTCCAATTCTTAACCCTCTGACTTTCCTCCAGTCTATTTTCCTAGGGTATGGTAAGGATGTGCCATCATCCTTGTTTCACAGATTACACGACTTGATCAAAACCAAGAGTACTGTCGGGCTGGTGCCATCTTTCCTGTATTATAGTTAGAAAGTTGTAACTGAGAAAACTCCAACCAACAAACAAAAAAGACCACACCAAAAAGCCTGCACCCGAATTTTGTGGTTGAAGTTTATCACTGTATGTGCAGGAAGATTGTTAATTTCTGTAACGATTACTCAATACGAAGAAATGAGATGAGTTCAGTGTAAATGCCAACATAATGTATGAATGTATATCTTACTGGAAGACTAAGTTATAGTTAGACTTCCAGATGAGGGAAACTTTCAATTTTTGTAAAATTTGCAGATTAAACACTACAGTAAATAACGGAGCAGGAAGTCATTCTGTGCATAATGTAATTCCCATACAATTCCTTAGAAGTTTGAGGTGATTACAAATCATAATAAACATTCAGTATTGGGCAAAACGTGATAGGCAATATTCCTACCAAAATGCGATTTTAATGTTTACTATAAAAATACAGAGTACTGGAATTCATAGAAATGCTAGGGAAGTACTTTGGGTTTAGTTTTGAGCATGCAAAATACACAATTCACCTTTAAAAGACAATTTATTCATTTTCTTTCAGTGTCTGCTTATTCCTACAGTTCCTTTACTAAAGAGATGCAAAGTAAATTGAAATGCAAATACGCAGAGTGCTGTGCTCCAAAATTCTTTTGTACTACAGTGCTGCAGCAAGTAGCTCTGAATACTTAGTGTGTACTAATTATGTGGCCAGTCTCTAGGGTTTCTTCAGTGTTTAGCTGTTTTGCAGGGTTGCTAAAATGGGTCAGATACCTTTCTTGAAATTAGGGGTTTTTGGCTTCCTAAAGGCCAGGTTTGTTTGGTTTTTAAATGATGTTTAAGTTAAGAATTACAGTATTTGTAGTTCATTTTACTGTATGTTTACTTTGATCACCTTTTAAAACTGTTTTCTATCACAGAGTGTATTCAGTGGTAAATTCCCAGAGAAATCTAGATATTTCTGTTTTCTGAACTTGCAGTGTTATCATGTTCTGTTAAATGCTAGGGTTTGCCAATGTGAAGTCACAGTACTTAGAATCATAGAATAGTTAGGGTTGGAAAGGACCTTAAGATCATCAAGTTACAACCCCCCTGCCATGGGCAGGGACACCTCACACTAAACCATGTCACCCATGTCCAACCTGGCCTTGAACACCACCAGGGCTGGAGCATTTGCAACTTTCTTCTTCCTTACTTGAGAAGGATAGTGGGTTGTAAAAATCAAGTCAGTGTTGGGGTTCTGAGTTTCCAGTATGTATTGTCATTCTTCATTATAACAGTGTAGTCTGGGAGAAAAATGCACATTTCACTGTAAGTATGAGTAATAGCTCTGAAAGAGATCTTTGCCCCTAGATTAGTCCATTTAGTTTTGTTGCAGAACTACTGAATGCTAAGGTTTTTTCTCTCTGACTTTGTGTTAATTAAAATATGAAGTAATTTTTCTTTCGCAATGCACATAAGTACTTCAGAGAAACACTTGCAAGTTTTGAAATGAGACAACTTTAATTTCAGCTCTTTGAGATGCAGGTGACAAGTGTAGAGGAAGGTAAAAATCTTAGGGTAGGACTTACCATTAATGATCCTTATTATAAGGTTTTGCATGATGTATAAAGAAATATTTTTGTATATACTTGAAGTTATTTTATTTAATACTTTCAGTAAGGTTCTTCTAAATTACAGTTTATCAAATGCAACTTCAGTGTGTTAAGCAATGAGAATAGTATATTTTTAGCCTGCATTATCAAGAAGCGGTTTAAGTAGACACATTTGATACTTGCATTGAAGCTGCTTTGAAAAAGTGAAGAAAAATCCTGAAGGGGCAACATCTGAAAGGTGAAAAATTTTGTAATTTTGGAGCCAAAAATGAAGTTAAAGGTCTCAGCCTTTTCAAGCCTACTTTGCTGTAGTTGTCATATGCTCTTTTTCTCCTGTAACTTTCTCTGTCATTTTTCTGTACTGTAAACCCATATGTCTTCTACAGTTGTGGCTAAACCTAGCTCCATATTCTAAGTAAAATGATAAGTCTATTTTTCTTTTGTTTCCTAACTCTATTTTGCTTTGTTTTGTAATAAGAGAGTACCAAGATAAATAAATAGTAATTTGCAATAAACTAGATATAAGTAATTTTATTGCCTTTTATCAGATGGGTTTACCAAAGCCTGGAGAAAGAAATAGTTAGAAATTGGAATTGGACAATACTTTTGATTCCCAAAAGAAAAACAAAACAAAGCCATATGTCAAAATTAAAAGGATAAAATAATTTATATAAACACTATAAATCATTATAGTCATATATAATTTATATAGTTTATATAAAAGCTATACTTTTATATAAATTAAAAATTACTATAAAATTGAAAAGAACTCATGTATCTTAATGCAGTGAAATTAGCAGATTTGAAAATTTTGCTATTTATTTGTGGAAACAGTGCTTACTCTTGCCCTTGTTTCAGATTTTAATCATGCTATCATCTTTCAGTATATAAACAGTCTGTAGTCACCCTGACTGACTAGCATCCCAGCACAGTATTCCTCAAATCTTTTTCAAGCTGAATTAAAATTTGAATATTCATGGACTTAATTTCACTCGTGCTGTGAATATCTAAGAGATGGAAGTACATGTAAAAATACCAGGCTGCACTAGGAGGTTAGTTTAATTTTTTTCAGTAGCAGAAGTGACTTGGTGTTTGCATTTTTTTTCTTTTTAATTGAGAATGAAAAGAAAAAATGATGCCTCTCTTTTATGGCAATTCATTTTAGAAATTGCAGTTTTAGGTATTTATACCCTGCACTTTTTCCAGGATTGAAGCACATAGTTCTCAGTGGATGCATGCTCTTACTACTAAGCTACGGAACTTTTAGATTCTTCATCTTCATTAAGAGTCTTTTTCTCAAGAGGCCAGCATTGGAAATGCAATGGTACGGCAGTCATGAATGTCTGTGAGGAAAACTTCATCTTTTATGTGGTGGTTTGTGCACTCAGTGATGCTAGTATTTTACGTTGTCAAGCAATAGCTAAAAAAGCTCAGTAAGTAAGTTTAACTGTTAAAGCTCCAAATGTCCCACATATATCATACCAGAAGGTGGATTGTTCTTGGAAAGCTTTAGGGTTAAACCTGGAAGCAAGGTTTGCTGTCTTTGCCACTCTCTCCCAGAGTTACAGTGTATATATGTATGTACCCTTGTGAACATATGACCTGCAGAGATTTCCTCTTCTTCATCTTTTGAATATTCAGATTTGGATAGAGGAAAGAATAAGCATAAAATAGGGTTGATTCTCACATACAGTGCTTGCTGTGTTTTGGACAGTTTACTTTCTTCAATTCTGGCCCCATAATTTTAGTATCTTAGTGCCCATGCTGCTATTTTTAGAATGTAAATTGACAAGTTCACACCCTCTTTTTATTAAGATGTGTGTTCATATCTGCCAGTAATTTTCAGTTGCCAGACAACTGTGAGTGTTGAACTATTTGATAACATATTTCAAGTTAAATTCCACCTTTAGAATGGATTGCCCAGTCCTCAAGTTAGCATCAGTGTTTAAATAACTAAAAATGATAAATGGAAATTGTGATAATTGTTAATACTTCCATTATAATTAGTCATCTTTCCTTGGCTTTTGTCTCTCTTAATAGTATAAAAGAACAGTGTGGAAATGCTAGCTACATTGTACATATTTAGTTGACATACACTACTCCGGAAACAGAACTGTTAGGAAAAGCTAATGTAACAGTTAAAATGGATCAGGCCTGTTCCAAAGGCTCCCTGTTCCTACCTTGTTGTGAAAGGAATTGTTAATATACCCCCTATTCTCGCTTCTCCTCACCGAGAAAGTAGAACTGATGTGGACTCCTGACCAGAACGCATGAGTTCTTTCTACTTTAAAGATGTGTGGTGCAGGAGTTGGTCATAGCTTGCCCTTAGCTTAGCTATAAAGTATATAAAATAATCCTATAGCCAGTTTCAAATAGTAGTTTATCCGTTTGCTTTTCCCTGTTGTTAGGCTTGTTAATAAAATATGAATTAGAAATTTTCATCTCTGAGTCTCATGATATGTAGGTAATTATTTTTATATTTCCTGTATATAATACTTTCTTGAACACATTTTCTTCATTTTTCCTTTCAAATAAAAATGAAAGGTGAATGGCTGGAGCAAATATGTGAGCTATGTATGTTTTTGTCAGCTTGTAGTGCAGCTTACTATAACTACTGTTACAAGCTGAGTTAGGATGCAACATCACACTGTTCTTTCAGGATTTGTTGCCTATGAATCTTTGTGTTATTGTAGTTGCTAATAGGAACACCAATAGAAAAAGCTTTCAATTGATTACTGAGTGATATAAGAAGTACTGGATACTTTGTTTTAAAAAACTCCAGCAAAACAGCAAAGCTGTGATAAGTGAACTTGGTAATTTATTAGCGTTCATCGAGCACAGTTGGATCCACTGGAGTGTTTCTGCCTGAAGATCTTTACACTTTATCTGAGAAAATGATTTTATTTCATTTTGTTGACTTAATATGTAGGTCAAGCATTCTCTTTTCTCTAACTTACTCTAATTTTGAAGGAATTATGCTGATGTCTTGACTTCAAGTCGTTGTGTGTATACATTAGTATGCAAGACAATATGTGTATACATTAGATGCATATCAAAGTTATCTCAAGAGCATACAAAATATTGAGAAGATTTGTCGAATGACAGAAATTAGAGACATAGGTCATTTTTCCATCTAGCTGTGTCTTTACTATTACTTGATCATCTTGTATGTAATTTCATTAGTCAAGTCTCACTGAGCAGAAACTTTAATGTTTTCCCCTTGAAATCTGTACTAGAATCCTAGAAAGCTTAATTTGAGTAACTCGTACTTTCCCTGAGTCCACATTATATTCTTATCCTATCATGCTAGTGAGGGACTCCAAGTATGATGCAGTATTCATTTAATATATATGGCTTTTTAAGCCAGTGTAGGCTTAGTACATTCCCAAGTTACTGCTTACTGGATAAAATCTACATATACTCTGGATCTTGCCAAAGTAAGGGTCTCCAGTTTATAATGTCAGTTTTTCTGCCTTCTAAACTCTCTTCTGTTTCTAGTTCCACCTGATATATTCTTGAGAACCCTAAAACTAAATATGTACAGTCTTGTAAGAACTGAAGAAAGGTTAACTAACCGTTCCTCAGCATTATTACCTGTGTGTACACATAATCTAAAAATGGAGATATAAACTTTGTCATATTTATTTTTCTTTAGTGGTTTCTTGTTTGTTTTCTTTAACCTCATGTGTTGGGTTATTTCCATTTGGATTTAAATAAATGTCAAACAGTTGAATGGTAACTCCACTTTTATTCTGGTTTCTCTATCACTTAGGTATTTCCAGGTTAGAACTTTGCCGTATTTTCTTTTTTTTTGAATCAGTGTTTACAATACCACCTAATGGAAAAGAATCAGTAATTGTCAGTATCTTTCTGCTAGTGTGTATGCAGAGCGTTAATAAAGTCAGGCATAACAAAGTCCCTCAGCTGCTCACTGGATAGTTTTCCATCTTTCAGCTAAGTGTAGTTCTTTCCATGTTACAGCATGCATTGGTTTCTGAAGACTATTTGAGA
>JANHGB010046697.1:25395-73054 GCA_026283785.1 Coracopsis vasa
CTGCCCATGGCAGGGGGGTTGGAACTTGATGATCTTAAGGTCCTTTCCAACCCTAACTATTCTATGATTCTATGAATAACATAGGGTAATTTGTGTTTCTTGAACCTACCAGAGCTAGAATATAAAAACCTGAATAACCTAACCTACAAACCAAATGAAAATGTGATAAAGTCTTATTTAAAACCAAACACTCCTTTTTTTTTAAAAAAAAAAAAAAACAACCTCTTTTGTTTCTATGTGATAGTCTGCAAATGGAGAAATATGTATATGAATCTTCTTGTTAACTTTAAGTTTTGGATTGGGCTTCAAAACTTTCTTTCCTATATTCCAATATTTAGCACCTATGTAGCTGTGTATGATAGGCACGTTAACTGTGTTGTAGAAATTGAAGTGCTTATTAAATGTTTCTTGGTTTTTTTTTTTTCTTGCAGACTAATTTTAATGTGGCAGTTTTAAATGTTGGTGCCCCTGCAGCTGGAATGAATGCTGCAGTGAGGGCTGCAGTGAGAGTTGGCATAACTGAAGGCCATAAAATGTTTGCTGTCATTGATGGATTTGAAGGTTTTGCTAGAGGGAAGGTCAGTATGACATGTGTGCCTGGCATACTGTGTATCCCATCTCACACCACCACCTTTGTTGATGTTCTTAGAAGGTATCTTCTGTCATAACTATTGTGAGATCCAATTCTGTAAGTTATTTCTTAAGGATATATAACATTCAGATCGTAACTGTATTTCTCAACTATTCAAGTCTACAGATTCATATGTCTTAGGTTTTGCTAATCACATGATACAGAGCTACAGAATTAGTGCAGATGAATCCTACCTTTAAATTTTGGTCAGCATTTAGCATATGGCAGGTTTTCCACAGAATAGTCACAGATGAATCACCGATTCTGTACAATGAGTACAGAATGTGCACCTGTGTAGTTACTTTGCTATGAGAAACTTTGCAGTGGTACTTGTTGAAGGAGGAAGCTATTTTATTTTCTCCCTCAGGTGAGTTATATTCTTCTGTTTCCCTGTCTTAAGCGTCAGTTGGTATACTGAGGAGAAACTGGATACAAGACTTACGATTTTTTTATTTGCCAAGTTCATTTTTTGGTGCTTTTTGAGCCCAAAACTTGTTCCAACAGCTTTACATTAAATAGTACCTGGTGTTTGCTGCATGTCAGGAGAAGTAATTGGGTAATTACTTAACAGAATCTCCTTTTTTACTTTTATTCAAAGATAAAGGAAATCAGCTGGGGAGATGTTGGAGGCTGGACTGGTCAAGGAGGATCAATTCTTGGTACAAAACGGTAACATCAGTGTTTTGCCAACTGATATGATGAATTCTAGTACTTTATATAACCAGCATATGATTCCATGCTCTTCTTCTTCCACAGAATGTTTTAAATGCTCAGGGTTTTATGTTTCTTTAAATCGTCACATTCCAGCTTGGGTATCTTTATAGTACTGTACAAGCCCTGAAGGGAGAATGAAAGTGGGAGTCAGGACCTCGACTTAAAAAATTCCTGGAGTCCTTACACTTAAAAGAACTGCAAGCTTGTTTCTTTATAATTGACATGATTCCTTACTGGCTGTCAGGAAGAATTATTTGCATGGACAAATATGTAAAACAGAAAAAATTGCATTGCCTGCTCTGTTTTAGCTTAGTAATTAGTTCTTACTGCTGCAGAGTCTGTACATTGTTTTTATTTTTCTTTTGGTTTAATAATTTTTAGTACTCTTCCTGCAAAGTATTTGGAGAAGATTGCTGACCAGATGCGCACTAACAACATTAACGCCCTTATGGTTATTGGTGGATTTGAGGTACACTGAAATGTCTAATTATGTTTGAGTAGAACTACTAACAAAATGAACCATTTACATTTTAATTTTTACCCAGTCTTCATGTAAAATGTATTTGGTTATAACTAATTTTTTTACATACTGCACAAGTAGTGTTTGGGATCAAAAGTATTGTTAATCACAGATTCTGTGGAAAATTGACATTCAAGACAGTGACCAGTAACTGCAAAACAGGATGTGCTAAGTGAATAAATAAGGTAATACAGCCTGATAGCGTTGAGGCACCAGAACAAGTTGCCTGGAGAAGCTGTGGATGCCCCATCCTTGGAAGTGCTTCAAGGCCAGACTGGACGAGGCTTGGAGCAGCCTGGTCTAGTGGAAAGTGTCCCTGCCCATGGCAGGGGAATTGAAACTAGCTTCTCTTCTAACCCAAATGGTTCTGTGATTCTATGCTAATATTTTTTATTAATAAATATATATATTACTTCAGTAGTGTCAAGTTACAGTTTATGCTGTATCAGTACTTAGAACATGCAGAAGTTCTTGATCTTTAGCAGTAATTGCACTGTGGTTCCTTACTTAAGCTGCTTTGTGTCACAGTGCATTTCAAAATCTGTAGTTGGTCTAGAGAAGTATTTTCTCTTTTTCCATATTTCATGTTTATTTCCTTTTACCAAAATAGTAAGTTTTTTGAAACCTTGATTCAGGAAAGTGTTTTGCCAACTCTTCCAAGAGAAGACATGCTTATTGCTTTTGGTAAGGAATGAATCATCCATTCTTTCCAACATGTTAGGCAAGGTTCTAGTTCAGGAATATTAAGATTTCAAATGAGCAGTAACAGTACCGGAAGACTGGGGGACTGGTTTGCAGTTGTTTATGTTGTACAAAACACTTTGTTATGTCTGAATTATATATTCCTGTGAAAATGAAAGTTCTATTTATTGTTTGTTTTAAAAAGTGTACCTGTTTTTAATGCTTTCTTTTTTGTGTGTGTGTTAGATTTAGTTCCTTAATGCTTTGACATGCTGAAGTATGCTGTGGTAGAAATGGCTCCCCCTGTGGCCCTTTCCATTTTTTCACTCCAATTTTGCCCTTGTTTTATTCATCCTAATTTTTCACCCAATGCCTGTGCCCAACAGGCATACCTTGGACTTCTGGAATTGTCAGCTGCCCGAGAGAAATATGATGAATTCTGTGTTCCAATGGTTATGGTTCCTGCAACTGTATCCAACAATGTACCGGGTTCAGATTTCAGCATTGGTGCAGATACTGCTCTGAACACTATAACTGATGTAAGTCTATTCTGGTGTGTGCGCTTACTAACAAAGCAGTTCTGGTTAAGACTGTCTAAATTGGCTAGAACTGGATATTTTTATGGACCAGAACTTCGGAAATATAATTTGGAAACTTATACGGTTACTTGATAGAGCCACATTCATGATATCTCTTAAAAAAGATAAGGTTTAGGATCCCATACGTTTCCATTAGGTTTCCTCTGAAACTACAGGTTTCAGATGTGATCTGTATATTTATAAACTACAAAATGAGATGCCATGTATCTGTTGTATATGGAAGAAAGAAACCTAAAGCTAAGACTTGGTGATCATTCGAGGCACTGTAGAGGAAAAATCCCCCTTATATATAGAGTATCAGTATACCTAGCTGTAACAAACACTGTGAATGTTCTGTTCAGGAGATCCTTATTTGTGTAACACGTTTATTCTTCTAATAGAGAGTATAAGGTCCACTATACTCTAATAATAGGTATTACATGTATTCTACTAATAACAGATTTATCAAGAAGGTTTGAGACATATTATGAAGTATTTTATAAAAAAATCACATCCAATAATATGCTATATATTAAAAATGGATTTATTAATACAAAACTGAGTCGGATAGAAAGCATTGTCAAACACCATACAAATTAAGATGTCAGGCATGCACAGTTACAGTTCATTTGGATCACTTGGAGAAGCATTGATCCACTGTTAAGAAAAGCAACTCTATATACTATGACATAATTTTGTCTGTGAAACTATAGCACTTAATTTTTTTTTCAGCATAATCTGCAGACACATACATATTGCATGTACAGTTGTAGAATGTCCATAGTTTATTTAAAACACAGCAAAGAACTAATACAGCATTCATCTTCAAAATTTAATTTACATTTTCACTTCCAAAGAAGAAACAGAATTATTTCATATCTTACTGAGTTAGAATGAACTACTATATTATATTGCAAGTTTCACTTTCTGATTTTTGTTTTCAGTCATGTTGGAGCCAGAATGTAGAATTTTTCACTGGTTGTACAAAGTAAGCTACATTTTAAAAAGTGAAAAATCATGAGCAGAGAGCTTATGTAAAGCAGGAAAAGACTTTCAAGTTGGTTTTGAAAATTACAATATTATTTTCAGAAAATTGATTGATTCCTCAAATGCTGTTAACTTCAAAAGCACTAACATAATTTTTACCTGTTTTGTTTTCTTGTTTGGTTTTTTTTAACATGCCAACATAAATATTTTTATCTTTAGCAAAATAAACCCTTCAGTTAGGAAATCTCAGTTTCCTTAACTATTGCCTTGAACAAGACAGTAGCTAAACTAACTAAAATTTACCTTGAACACATTCCTTATAGACAGCTTAGGTTAGAAATGGTGATGTTGTTTCCAGTTCTGGTAAATAAAAATATCTCTCAAAAATGATCACAAATTAAGGTGAGTAAAATGATTGTGCATAACACCTACTTTTCTTCTTTTCTTTTCTTTATAAGCTTTGTTTACCTAGCTGACTTCTTTTTATAGGTTATTTCATGTAGAGAGGATATATCATAGTCAGCCAGTCTCTCTGTCTTTGCTGCTGTGTTTTGCTTTATGTTTAGGTTTCTAAGTATCATTCGCGTTCATTGCATCATAAAAAGTCATTTTCTCCAGATTTTCAATGCAGTAGTTGAAACCTTCTCAGAATTTTATTTTTGTTTTCTTTTTTTATTACTAATAGCTTCTGTCTTGGTTTTGCATTTTATTTTCTCTAGATTCTTCTCTGAAATAAGTAAGAAATGTAACAGCTTTGCAAGATTTAGATTCAATCCAGTGGAAAATTAATTATTTTTATTTTTTTTTTTTTTGGGGAAGGAGCAGACTTTTGTTTTGGGGAAACATTTCTGCTTGGTATCTTTTCACTTTTCTGCTCTGACTGATTGAACGTGATTCACTAAAACTGATAATGAAAATACATCCTTTCATTCCTGTGTCATATTTTCAGATCAGGTTCAGTAATGATGATGACCCTATTAAATGTGACTAGTAGACTCAGCACAAGTCCTACAATTGCCTGTGATAAATGAAAGTAGCAGATGGGACATGAATATTCGTTACATCTAGTTTATAGCATTTTTCTTCCTATTGCCTCTGTTAGGTCAATAAATGCATCATATTTTCCAACACTCTCAGATTAATACCTCTTATGAACACCAAATGTCATCGCACTTAGTTTTTCTGTGGTACTGTTCTTCTATATTGTTGGCAACTTTTAGTAAGGTAAGTACATTTCTGCTGGGTAATGAGCCCTTCATAGTGTTAGGCATTGCTAGACACTTTTCAGTATTAGGTTGTTTGAAACTTGTATGTAAATGGTACCTTGAGACATTTGCAGATCAAATGTGTTAAGATGCTGCATCTGCATTAAAAACCAAAACCAAAAACAAACACAGCAACAAAAAAAAAACCAAACAAAAAACCAACAAAAACCCCCCAATAAAAAACAGACCAAGAGATAAATAACTTCCAAATGAGAGATTAGATAGGAGTGTTCTTTTCCCTAATTCATAGATAGTGGAAGGAACATTTGTTAGTAATTAGAATTTAGATTCTATAACATATTTGTGAGCCTCTTGAAACGTTTAATTTTTTTTTTCAATTTTTGCTTTAAAATGTAGGCTTGTAATCAGTTGAATAGTAGAATTTGGTCTGTCTTTTGAATAGTGTTTTAAATTTATGATATGCTGTATACTTCACTTAACTTTTCAGAATGTTATTGAGAGCAATTGTCAATGAAAACTCCAATATAAAATACCTGGAGAAAGCTGGATGTTTCTGTACCTGGAAAGGGTATGCATAAGGCTTGTATATCTAGATAGATGTACACATTAAGTTGTTCAAGAATGTGAGCTTTGAGATTTCTGTTGAAAAGGAAAGATCAGTAAAATAAGTACCATAATAAAAATACCTATGTTCTCAACTCCATGTTGTTAATTCCATGAAATGAGTAGAATATTATCTCAGATAGGTGACCTCTGGAATGTGACAACGAAGAAGTGTTAGGTTTTTTCCTATATAACCATGAAGGATAGAAATTTCTTTTTAAATTAAATGGATTACTTGTTCAAAAAGAGGCATTAGCAATATGTTTTGCAGGTAGAACTAAAAAGCAGAAACCTATTCCATAATTAAGCAGAATGAATAAAAAGTTAGACTCTTTCAGGTATGGAACATGGAAAGAGATTGGAAAGGATGAAAACTTAACTTGAAACCAAAGCCTGCTGATGGACTTAGTTTTAACTGATGGAAAAAGGAAAAAACCAGAACAAGGTATGGAAGAATATGTATCTGATTAAGGAGATTTAGAAGTAAATGGGAGATAGAAAAAAAAAAGTTGGACTTGAAGAAGGAAGTGGCTAAAACTCACTAATGTGTTTCTTTGACAATCTGCCTTCTCCTTTCATCAAAGAGAAGGGGGGGCTACAGGTTGATCAATTGGTTTTGTAAGAAAAAGAATAGCAAATAGCCACTGAGGAGTGAAGACAGCGTACAGGTTGCCCTAGTGCCATCTGTCTCCCTACATTTCCCTTGGAAAACACAGACTCCTGTATGCTCCCAATGCTGATGCTAGCATGTTAATCTCAACTAGGAAGCTGAAAATCAGCCTGGCCAAGCTAGCTAACCAGTTAAATTTTCGTCCATCCACTTCAGTCCTAGCAGCAGCTGCTGTGGAGCTAGGGCAGTAAATCTGTTCCTTTCAGTGGCTATTTGCATTGAGATCAGCATGAAGTCAACAAACCACAGTCTTTGCTTGATTGTGTGTATTTTTTTAAAAGCATCCTTAGTTATGACAATACTTTTTTTAATAACATGTCCAATAAAAGGGTGTGAAATGGTTAGAACATTTTATTGACATAAGCATCCCTCTAATCTCACTATGGTACTTATTTAAGAAAAAATAGTTGCAAAGCAGTTATTAAAACCTCCCATTAACTGTTTACCCCTTGTAATTATTAAGTGACCCTTTATTGAAAATATTATCATATTTTGTTGCAGTGATGCGAAGATGTTGCATTATAATCATCTAATGCTCATGCTTGGTGAAGGTACAGTCTTTTGATATGTTTGCTGAAATCACTTGCATCAAATAAAATGGCAATATTTAATGCAAGTAAAACATATCATAACTGCATTTTAACATATCATAAATGCAGACTAACTGATTATGTTAGTTATTGCTCTAAACTTCCCTTCAACTCAGTTTCCCAAAAAGTCTCAATATAAAACTTTTTAGGGAAACTAATGTTTTGCATATCCCCAGGAAGCCATGTGGTTTTACCAAACCGCTGTGACACAGCATATATCTTTATTTTTCAGTAGAAGTAGAAATTTAAAGGAGCCTGAGCTAAGCTCAGCTGGGCAGTTACTGAAATTTTCTCAATAAAGTCTCATCCACTCGAAAAGAAAAATCCATTTGTGGCTCTTCTGGCTATAGTGCTTCTCAGAGCTACAGATCTGAAAGTGCAGTGTTCTAGACTGTGTTTGGACTTACGAAAATGAATTCTATCACTGACCTTAACTGAAAGTTGCACTTTGAAATACATGAGTAAAGATACATTTTAGGAAGTCAGTTTGCGATTATGCACCTTCTGCCATATATGTCCTGTCCCCTCACTGAACAGGGTCTGCTCGATCTACGACAAAAACCTAGAGAGCAGAACTCTCACAGGTGAATTTTTCCCCATAATTTTCTCCTAAGTTATTGCTTAAATCAGGCACTGAATAGGTATTTGTGGAGACAGCTTGATAGCCATCTAATTTTTTTCTACAATAGTTTGATTCTTTGAACTGGTTTAAGAAACTGAAAAGATGCGAACATCAGTCCTTTCTGGGAGAAAGAGATTAAGAAAAATGTAATATACTGTGTAATCAGGCTTTCTTGTAGAGAGTCATTACCTAGGCAGTTTAAAAAATTGCCACACATCATGGGACATGCTGATTAGTTTACATTAGAAAGAATTGGAATAACGTAACTTAAAAATATGTTTACTGACTTAGAACAGCTGCAAAATCTTAACCTTTAAGTATTATTTTGACATCTATTAGAAACACCTAATCCGTATCCCATGATGACTTATTTTGAGTGTTTGGAATCTTTCCAGGGACCTACAGCTGTGCTTTTGAAAGAATCCTTGAACTATACTAAAAAACTTTATTAACTCATCCATGTGCATGTTCCTGCATTTTTCTGGGCCAACGTTCAGTCTGTGTGCATAGAGACAGATGTTTGATGTTAATAGAATCCTGGAAGGCACAGGCAAAACTTTTTTTCCTTTTTCTTAGAAGAAATAGATGTGTGTCTTGACTTTATAGGATAACATAGTTTTTTAAAAAAGCAGCTTTCTTTAAGCATTTCCTTCAAACTGTAGGTGTTTTACTGGTTGACTTTCTAATCTCCCTAACACATATCAAACTTTGTTTCTTTAAGTGGTTTCTTGTGGGATGATTTCCAGTCTACCTTTACGCTGCCCTTTTCTGCCCAGCTGCTTCAGATGCCTGTGCTGTGCACACTTCATGTTCTCTCTGTATTAGCTTGCACTAATCTTATGCATTTCTTCAAAGAGCATTGTGCCAATGCAACCCCAGTGCACTGTTGTGGTACGTACAGGATATCCACCCCCAAATAATCTCACCAATTGTATTTACTTGGGCCAATGGACAGCCAAATGTACCATCACATACAAGGTGTCATTAGCAGAGCAATCCAAAGACAAAGAATGTATCACTCATACTTGTACCACTGCTTCAGGCCTATGAAAGTTGTCTGCAGCTACATGAGGCACGTTCCCGCTTTGAGGAGTTTTGCGTACCTATCTGTGTGTTGCCTGCTACTATTAGCAACAATGTGCCAGGCACAGACTTTAGCATTGGTGCTGACACTTCCTTGAATGCTATTGTGGAGGTAAGACTGTATATCTTTTTAAAAGTCAATTAAAAAAGTTTTAAAAGACAATAAAATGTGTAAGATGAGGATACTTAAAGACCTTGAAATGTCTAGTTTTCTAAAATAATTCAGTTACTGGGGATTTTTTTACAGTTCATAGTTAAGAAAATTTTGAAAGGTAGTTAAAGATTAACCTTGTAAAAATTTATTATATTGTATGCTTGACTTCTGGGGAGTCTGTTTGTTATCCAGGATTGCTGCATTAGTGCTTAGGGCATTTGCTTTTAATGAGAATAAAATAGTTTGCTTGTGTTGATTTTGTTTTTTATCTTGTGTATCTCCTCAGCATTATTCAGGTGAAAGAAAAAAGAACATTTCTTATAGATCAATGCCACATTATTCCACTGAGCCTAGTGCAGTAGAGCATTTTAAGTACATGATTAACACTAAACACGTGACTGCATTAGGTTTAGCATATATTAAGTGCATATAAATGCATGCATAGTATAAGCAGTTAAGGCTGTCACTGATGTCACTGTAACTGAACAGTGTAAGGCCAGAGCTTGCTATGAATGAGTTTTCCATTTCAGTCAGAGCAATCAATTTTCTAGTTTTAGTCTGCCACACCTTTTTCCATTGGGTAAAACTGCTGCATGAACTCTTTTTCTTCACTATCCTATTGAGTCTGCTGGAGCCACTGCAAAAAGAACTGAGTTCAGGTATAATGCTGAGAAGAGAATAAATATCTGAACAGCTCTGGGTTTTATCAAGCCCCTCATTATCAATCTATCTATGTAACTAATTATGAAGTAATTGTTCAAGAAAGTTAGAAGTCCAGGGGGTTGAGAAATTCAGGTTCATTTTTCTGCTGTGATACAGTGTTATATGGAATAAAGAAGCCCCAGTAGATAACTGAAAGAGCTGTGATGGATTACATTCTGTCCTAGTCTTCCCTGGGGTGAGGATGACTTAAGGTGCAGTGTGGGTGAACTGTAGCAGTACATTTATAGGCAGGACCCAGTTACTTTCACCACTCTATTAGCTGCTTCCCCCTCAGGCTGACATTTATAGAAGTAGGTTAAGTCAGTTAATTGTGACTGATACCACTTCTAATAAAGATCTACCTATAAAAGAGAAAACATGAAGACATCATGGGAAAATATATTGCTGCTTCCTCTTATTTCACTGGTTGTATTATTAATTTTAATTGCAATTTGTACAGCTTTCAGTAATGTTGTCAATAAAAAGAAAATAAGAATAGTATCTATTGTATTTCACTATGGTTAGAATGTTTAGTTTATGCTAACAATACCAACTCTTCCTTTGGTGAAGTTTTGTATATCACATTTTTTTCATGAGGCTGTATCAGTTCCTATGAAAGCTCAGCAAGCAATGGAATTCCAGAGTTCTCCAAAGATTCACCATGCCTTTATGTTCAAACTTCTGAAATCTGCATCAGGCACTTGAGCTTTGGCCTTTGCAGCCTGTGGAGTTCTGTATGAATTAGTGATTCTTTAAAATCAATATGTGCCATTTTTGTATGTTGGTGTTTTCATCACAGTCATTCTGAGAGAGTAAGAATAGTAGAAAGTTTCTACTATGCATCTTGTATAGCCAAGGATAGAAATCCTCCTAAACGAATCTAAAGTGGGTAGTCCCAAACACAACTAATTACTTATATCCTTGCTTAGAACTTGGAGCTTCTCAAAAGGCAGAAAATTTTATTCTACTACCAGCAGCTGGCAAGCTTTTTTAGAAAGCTTGAAGTTTACAAATGGTTTTGGCCTCTCAAAATGAGGGAGATGCATGTGCATTTGTTTCTTCAGTGTCTAAAGCTAAGATATTTTTTATAATATAGGCTAAACACATTGTATCTGTCCAGTTCCAAGGAGCTTGTTTAAAAAATGAGTTAAAATTGGTTCGGTGTTGCACCTGCCACTATTTAAAGTAATGGATTTTAATAAATTTGTTACTGCTTACCATATGCCAGAAGCCAGTATTTTACAAAAATTCTCATGAAACCATGCCTGGAAGGGGAAAGTGAAGTGCTTGAGGCCATTGTAAACTCCAAAACAAGTAAAAGAAATTGACATTTTCAAAATGTATGTGCATATGTTTGTGTGTATATGTATACACATAACATGCACATATGCAAATATATAAATATGTATAAATGAAATTACATGTATCTTTTGGTAGCTGGACCCAAACAAATACATACATTGATTTTAGTCCTTCAGTGCATTAAACCTTTCTATGTTAGAAGTTCAAGTTTTCTATTAATTTATGGTTTCTCATGTATCAATTAATTATTTGTTCTTTAATATGTTTGGTATATTTTTAAAAGCCATATTGCTCATGATCTTAATTTCAACTTGAAGTACTATTTTCAGTTAGCTGAATTGAAGGTTCTGGTGTAAATATCTGTGAAACAGAAATACTCAAACATTACAGCATCTGCAGTTACTCAGAAAATCAGTAAGGCATGGGGATTTTTTAACTGTACCATAATGCAGGTTTCAAGATGATGAACTTCACAGGTATTTCTTGTTTAATTTCTTGTTTTTACTAAGCAGGACTGGTTTAGGGACAATCCATTAGTTTTGCACTATTCTTTTTGTCACCAATGTAATATAACCTATTTATCTATTTTTAAGACAAAAAGGGGAAATAGTATATTTTGTTTCTCTTACTTGCTTTGTGAAAGGAAGGTAAGTTATCTGATTACATTAGCTTTGAATGGTAGAAAAATTAATTCCAAGAAGTGAGTTGGTCAGATAGCTTTTTGGTTATTATGAAAACCTGGAGATGCATAGAAATCTAGTTCCTGGGTTTCTGTGTTTTTCTAAGTTAAGTTTCCTATGTCCTGCCACACTGGAGATTTTCTCTGTTATTTTCTAAGTCTCTTAGACAGCTCTAATAAATATTGGTGTTAATTGGTGGCATGTAAGCAACAGACTCTTTGTAGAGAACATTCTTTTTTGGTGCTCAGAGTCAGATGCTAGTGGAGATTGCAGTCTTTTTATAGAATGCTTGTATCTACTAATAAAAAATTAAACCATTTAAAAATGTGCCATTAGTGCTTGAAAGAATGGTATTTATGTGGATATCATTATTGCAAAGGAAACAATAAGGCAATATGTGCTCAGAACTTCAGTTTATGAAATTGTACCTTAAGTATGGTTGGGAACGCAGTGAATTTTAAAATCAATACTAAGAGAAAATAAACTCTTCAGTAACGAATAGAGTTAAAGCAAAGAAGATAAATCATACCAGAACTGATTAAAAAGCTCCATTTTATCTGTTTGTATCTCTGTTAGAAGACTATCACAACTTTTAATTCCATGCACAAACCAAAATTGATTCTTGTTTTAGTATTTCCAGGAAGCAAAAAAATAAGAGTTGATAGTAGCAAAACATTTTACTTTGACTGTTCAGTCTATGATTTATAAGAATTACTTTCTTTCGTAATTGTTATACTTTAATGGGTTATGGGTTTTTTTTAATATTTTTATAAATGCTTCAGATTCTTTTACCAGTAAGTGATGGAAAGTTGCATGAAACCTAAAACCATAAAAATTCAGTTTTTTTTATTTAAACTTACAGTAGCTTGTCTTTGCCTAGACGTGTGATCGCATCAAGCAGTCAGCCAGTGGTACCAAGCGTCGTGTATTCATCATCGAGACCATGGGTGGTTACTGTGGTTATCTGGCTAATATGGGGGCCCTTGCGGCAGGAGCTGATGCTGCATATATCTTTGAAGAACAGTTTGATATTCGAGAGCTCCAGGTACAATATTAGAGATGTTTTTCTCATTTTTAAGTAGATCCTAAAATTGCTATACATATATAGCATAAGTGTACATTTGAGGTAGATGGCTCATGTAACAAAAGTAAGTTTAGATTGTATCTAAGAGCTGTGCTTGTTAGCACTTTGATATAACTCCAGTTCTTATGCCATATTATGTACAAGAACATGTATCCACTTACCCTTGGCATCAGGTTCAGTTAAATGACAAAATCACTATATTAGCCATATTACTGGATTGTTTCATTTTTGATCTTCTGATGGAAATCCAATTTACATATAAATGAACAGACTTGGGCAGGTTTTTTTTTTTTAAAAACCAAACAAAACCACAAAAAGCAAATTGGGGAGGGAAAAAATACTTTTGTGATATTGCCTCAGTTCATTGTGTCAGAAGACTATTCAGGTCAGGAACTGAGCAGTATATAAGGTGTATTAGGTACTGGCTTTGATAGCACAAGCATTCAAATGATGTCTGAAGGTGTTACTAAAATAAAGATCTTTAAGGCTTTAAGGATTACATATTAGGGTGTAAACTGATACAGAACTACCTGTGGTCATCAGTAAATACAAAGCTAAAAAGGTAGAAATTTCCTGAAAGGAAGAGAAACATGAAATTTCCTGAAAGGAAAACAGATGTGAAATTAATCCTAATTCCTTCCCACACATTTCTCAGTGGCGTATACTCTTCATGTCATATAGGGGAGTACCAGCACAGCAGTATGTCACTATCCAGTGACTTTTACAAAGACTAGGAGTAAGGGCAAGCTGTGATTTTTTTTTGGCAATTTCTGTATTTTTATGTATGTTGAGGTTACTCAGCTCAGTGCTGTACCAATATAGCATACAAAACCAACTTTGTGTTGCGATTCAAATAATTTAGTTGTGATGTAGAAGAAGTTTTACCCAGGATGAATAGCCATACATGGTATATTATCCTGGGTCTCCAAAAACATTTGAACATAATACATGATGTGGAATTCTTTACAGAAGCTCTCAGGAGATATAGGCTCATTAAAGTTGTTTTATAGTTCTGGATGGCTTATTAAAAATTCTTTTGTTATTTCTAGGCTAATGTGGAACACTTGACTGAAAAAATGAAAACCAGTATCCAGCGTGGTCTGGTGCTGAGGTAAGTAAAACTAGTTTTCATAGTGATGAAAATCATCAGTGATGCAGAGCACTTCCAGCCAGGTAGGCTGTTGGGCCACTTGCAAAGACACGCTGAGTCTATGTTCCTTTATTATTCCTTTAGCATGAGATTTTTAGTAAAGCTGTTGCTGCAGAAGGTAATTCTGGGAGCTGTTAGGAAGCTGAAGTCCAAAAGTTCCTTCTTTCTATGTAAATATATTTGCTTATAATCTTAACATTTTATCGTGTTTTCTCATCAGCTTTGTCTCTTATAGTAGATGCTTTCTTACCAAAGATAATGTGAAAACTAGCATACATTTGTACCCATATAGTATGGCTTTTACTATAAAAATCATGTGTAGATTTTAGGAGATAGCCACAGAATAAAACAGCTTTCAAAAATCAAAACATTGATTAGTATGTTTAAAATTACACCTTCTTAGGCAGCCTGAATCAGACTGTAGCTTCTCTTTTGAGCATTTCAGTCTGCCAAATAGCAAAGGGCTGAAAGAGGAATACCATAGTAAGTTGTATGGGGATACCATTGTATTTGTACATGTTCTATTAATTATATGGTTAGGGTGAAAAAATACCCTATGTTTCCAGTATCATTAAAGAATAACCTAAGTTACTATTCATTATTCCTGCTTCTATCAAGGGCAAAATAATGACATTGGATACTGATGACTTTTCACTTTAATGCATTTTTTTTTCTCTGCATAATGAACTTGTCAGACCTAAAATGATATTTTTCCCTGCCTTATTCAACAATGGATTCCAAGTGATGTCAACTACTGTAATTACAATGTAGTAAAATTAATGCAGACTTCAAAATCAGGAGCATGTTACATGGAAGTGAACATATGTCGTTAGATGAAAATATCTAAGCCATGATTACTGGTAGCCAGAAAATGGGAAAACATCTGTCATTCAGTAGCTGTAAAGACATCCACTACTTGATAGTAAATTTGCTAACTGTATCTGGCCTTAACTGTTACAGAAATGAGAACTGCAATGAGAACTACACAACTGACTTCATTTATCAGCTGTATTCTGAAGAAGGAAAAGGAGTGTTTGACTGTCGAAAAAATGTATTGGGCCACATGCAGCAGGTAAAAAATTACCTTTAAATTACAGAAATGTGTATGAACAAAGAGCATATACTATTCAAGCATTTCAAGCAAGTCTGACTCAGGATTAAAAAGTGTGGATTTTTATAAGTAACTCGTATTTGTTAGTAATTTCTTCTTAAAAGTGTAGGGGAAAAAAGGCATTCGATTCTTAAAGATTTTCATTTTTTATTCTTCTCCTGCCTATATTAATAAACAGTTACACTTTTTAAGAGATAATACAGCAGTCATTATTGTAATATGTCTTTAGAACACGCTTAATCTGCCTATCTGTAATGTATCTGGCTTCTGAATCCTGGAAGATATGAGATTTCATTAAGAAAATACATGCAGATGGATAGTTCTTGTAGAACAGCCAGTAGGAAGCTACTCCTTGTGCCTCTATCTCACCACATTGCTTGACAGCGGGCAAATAGTAAGCTTCTAATTTGGCTACACTAATCACTAAAACTGAGGTAGAGTGAAAAATAATATATAGAGCCAGATTTCTCAAGTACTAGTAGTGAAACAACAGTCTCTTATTTTAAGTCATTTCAAGTTATATGCATATTCCCCTTACTCATATTTTTAGATTATTCAATGCTGAGATTGGCACTTTCTGCATAAGATTTAGCAAGGTTTATTTTGAAGGTCAAGACCAGCATTAGTCAAACAATCTGTTTAGAACTATTTGTAACTACTTCACATGATTTCAGTCCCATCTGCTGCATTGGAAATGGACAAAAAAGTCAGACTTCGTATAACAAACCAACCCCAAAGCTGAAAATAACCACTTCTGTTCCCAGAACACTATAAAGGCTGCTGTAATGCTTGGAGTGAAAGCAGCCAAAAAAATACAAAACAAACCAAGACTGGTTTAGTAACTAAACTAACCTGCACTCAATTTTCACACAGGGTGGTGCGCCTTCTCCATTTGATAGAAACTTTGGGACAAAAATATCTGCAAAAGCTATGCAGTGGATCTCCAAAAAACTGAAAGAAACCTACCGGAAAGGTGAAGAAATATTTGGTGCTCTCTCTTGTTACTGTCTTTGATATCAGTATGTAAGACTACTACTTTGCAAACATATAAATGTATATTAGTTTGTTAGTCAACATACTTCTTCCCTCTTGATTATGTTTTTATTGTTCAGTAGTGGCTTGCTGTGCTTCCTCAAGTGAGGTCAGTAATTCAGAGAGCTGTTTTCTTGTCTTCCTTTAAGAAAATGCTAGTATGATTGCAGTTTTCATTGCATGAAGGAATTGATGGTTATATAGTTACATCTGTTCTTCCTTTTTGTTTCATGGTGGCTACATGGGAGACAGAAGAAGGTAATATGTCTTCTTTGGGAATTTTCATAAATCACTGTTTACTAAAATCTAATTTAAAACTGAATGTTAAAATTCAGTCATTATTGCTTAGTCACACAATTTTCATTGCTAATCACCAAAGCTAAACTAAAAAAAATGAAGATCTTCTAACCCTATTAAAGTACTAATTGATATTTTATCATTGCATTAAATGTTCAGTAACTGGAATTAAACTACTGTTAAGCTTCCTATTCAGATTAATTACAGAAAAAATGGCATAGCATTTGCCCTTAAAAGTGAGTAAGAAAGATCCTGAATTATTTCATTCTTTTTAGGAAAAGTATTTGCCAACACTGATGACTCAGTCTGTTTGCTGGGAATGCGTAGACGCAACCTCGTTTTCCAACCTGTGGCTGAGCTTAAGACTGAAACAGACTTTGTGTACGTATACGCTGCTTCCATTTTAAACATCTCTACACAGGCTTCCTTTCACCACATCAAACAAACAACTTCTCCACAGTGCTGACACACAGCATATGCTGGCCCTTTCACTCCACTTTTGTCTCTGGCCTACATTCAGCCAGCAATTCACTTTGATTGTTCACTTGTCTTTTCTAATTACTCCCTTTGTGCTTTCTTTTCATCCTCTTTACATTTGGAAGTTTCTTGTTATGAATTCTGGGATTCCTCTGTTCTTTTAAGTAGCTTTCTCATAATTCTTTCATAGAACTCTCTCATAAATCTAGGCTCTAATGCCTAGAATTACTTTACTTTTGGTACACTTTAGTGGGGCAGCATTTTTGTGCCAATTTTGATATTACATTTAACCTATATAGAACTATATAGTAAAATCTCTTCGTTCCTTCAGTATTCTGTCCTTATTTCTCCCCATTTTGGTAAAATAAATGTATCTGATCCTGTTTATAAGGAATGCCATTACTGTTGGTATTGTCCAATGTGTTTGTCTTGGCCACTAAGTAAATCACCTGATGTTTTTTCCCCACCACACCTCTCACACAGACACAGGATTCCCAAGGAGCAATGGTGGCTGAAGCTGCGACCGCTGATGAAAATCCTGGCCAAGTACAAGACTAGTTATGATGTCTCAGACTCAGGCCAGCTGGAGCATGTTGCTATGCACAGCCCAAAGGAGGCAGAAACTGGAGCTATCTAAAGGCATCACTTCTAGATTATTGTAATAGATGCACATTGTGAGTAACAATGCTTTAGAATCATTACAGCTTTGTTTTGTAACATTTAAATTATTGTACCAGCACTTTATGTGAAATGAGACGTTCAGATGTCACACAGAGATTTTGTCCTGTATTTGTGTTACGTTTGAAACAAACCCTAGCATCTAATGGATAAGCACCATTTACTGATACTACCCTTTAAAAGCAAGTGCAGCACCGTTCTATGCACTCTCTAAGTTACTCATCTCCTGCACTTTGACTCAGAGTACTTACACCCAGAAATAGGTGTAGATGGCTAGCTTTGTGTTGAGTTACAGGATGTGCTTAATGTATCTGAAGTGAAATAAAATTCTGCTGCAAACATCATGAGCGATGTGTCAGGAATTGTATTCACTTGCTTTTAGACAGTTGGGGGAATAATGCTTCATAGAGTATCCACTGTGTGCTCCAGTGAAGGAAAAAAGCACCTGCCCTATTGAAGCAGGATGCAGTCACAATACCAAATGCTGGTTGCGTTGCTTCATAATTGGACTAGAACTCAGAATTGTTTCTTCTTATACAGGCTTAAAACTTTTTTTTAAGAGGAAGCGGTGGTGGGAAGCAAGCTTTAAAAACATGAGGTCCATGAGGGTGGAACTGTGGTCTTTTTTTCATGATTCCTTTCTCTCAGCTTTTTCAAGACTATTAAAAAAAACACACTGATGAAAAACAATAAAAATGTTTCTTCATGCAAGCATATCTGTTAACTAGACCTTCACAAAATTTAAGCACTAGACAGTATCATATCAAAATGTTGCCCAAATTGGCAAGATAAACTGAACTTAAAATACACTGATTCATTCGTGATGTGTGCCCACTACCCTGCCATTCACTACACTCAGTGTGATGCGAGGTGGAATGTACTGTCACGTACAGGGCTCCTGGCTGTAGGTGGTTTATGCAAAAGAAGCTGGAATTATCGCACCAAAGAATGAAATCTGTCAGTATGAGAGACATAATTCTTTATATATCCAACAGCAAGCATGATTTCAAACAAGCACCATTTAAAACTCTAGAGTTTTACATGTACAAAAATATTTAATTTATATAGTATTCATATGCGACTGGGGGAGTGAGTCTTCAATAAAATATTAAGGTCTTTGCCATACAGCATGTACAATACTTGCTCTCAAACACTGGATGGTTAGAAAAATTTTCACATAGTTATTTCAAGAAGGACAGCTTTTAACTGTTTTTTTTGGACACTGTTAAAAGCAGCAGCGAGCATTTAGGTTGGACCATGGTACTGTTAACAGTTACTAAAAAGCCTAATGAGATAGTCACACAGATTGGCTTGGTATTAGCTTGGATGTTCATTAGCAATTCATCGTTTTACCCAGGAGGGATCTTTGGTGATATCTGCATTCTCTGGGCCAAGCACAGCTTGACCACGAGTGCTCTTCCCAACTGCAAGGTACCTGCAAGAAAAAACCAAAAACAAACAAGGTGCTGCATTCAGTTATCCCTAACTTTGCCACATAGTAAAAAATACTCCCACCTCAGTAAAAGCACTGTTTCGTATGTACCCCCATCTGCCTTCACAGCATCTTTTGGATTTACAGTGGTTTTCTCCCAGTCATCATGACACAATGGTCTCCTAAAGCACAGCCCTATTCTATCTCCTTACCCTGGTGTTCTTCCATAGTGGAATTCTTAATCTAAAGTGGAATTTGCAAGTCTAAAGAAGCACAAAATGTTATGGGCCCAGAAGCAGCAGCTCATACAGCCAGGAGCTGATGTCTGAGAGTACTCTCCAGGTAGTCTGTGGACCTTTTGCAAGCAAAACAATCACCCACAAAGTCAGAATGTAGGAGGGAGTTCCATCTGCTAGAATGCCATAAGCAGGGCGTAATTAACATCTCTATGCTGTAAAAGCAAATAGTGAAAGTGGTATGAAAGGCCAAGGGAAGAAATCCTAGAAGTCTATGACAACTTTCACAAACTCTTTTCTTCTTTGGATTATGCTTTAGTTCTATTCAACGTTTTCCCGAATTGAGCAAACTTACTTGTTTGATACATCAATCAGGTTATCACTGTTGACAGCAAAAAGTTGCTCCCTGTGGGACTGCTTCTTTTCATCCGAAATCCCATATAAGAAATGATCCATTCCTAAGGAATAAACAAAACAAACTCAAGCATGGCATTGGTACCCTGAATAATCTCAGTAACACCTTAGTGCAAACTAAGACATGTCCTAGAACGGAAGAATAGGCCCTCCATTGTGCCATTGTTCTGAAGCAGTATCTAAATGTAAATCAAAAAGGTTAGAACTGGGTAAAAATTAATTTTCTGATGTAGTCAGAGTTTCCTATATAGGGAAAAAAAAAAAGATTCATACTCTATTTTGGCAAGGGATTTAGTTCGTCAAAAATCTGAATGTAAGCGTGGCCTAGAAAACCTAAATACAGAATCATAGAATAGTTTGGGTTGGAAGGGACCTTAAAGATCATCTAATTCTAACTTCCCTGTTGCTGAGCTGCCAGCCCCGATAAACATAACTCTTATACAGGCCCCATCTCAGAATGATACTGTAAGGAATCTAGAGGCACTTGGTATTTTTCTGTACCTAAATCTCCAGAGTAATTCCTTAGTTCTCTTTCTTCAGGATCTTGATTCATTCTAAAAAGTTTCAATACTTTCTAATAATATTTTAACTAAAATGCATTTCATGAAGTATTTTTTTTGTTGTGGTTTGTAACAAACTCCTCCTGTCTGTACTGCACACAGAAACCTGCATCCTAATGCTTTAAATGCTTTTGTTGGAATACTTGCCTATGGTATTTTAATATGACTATTAATATTATGGATTCTTGAACAAACAGAGAACTCCAAAATAATCACAGCAAAGCTTTCTGTGAAGCAAATAACCATAGGGTAAAAAAAAAACAGCTTGGGAGGACATCTGGCTACTCACCCCACCTCTAGCCCCAAGCAGGGCTGGGTTCTAGGCTATATAGGGCTGTTCAAGTCCTCACAAATAACAGCACCAAAAGGGCACAAGTATTTCTCTCTGCAACAGTTTCCAGGCCTACTGAACAATGTTCTTTTCAGTGTTTCACTAAATTTGCTATAGCTCTGTTAAGATGCTTATTCAAAGACTGCAAATCACTGCTCTCACAAATGCCAGCATTCCATGTGCATCTCACCCATAGGCACCTAAAACTAGTTACTTTTTCAACTGCCCAGACAAAAACCAAGTTCCATCAAGTAAATGTCAGCTTCACTTTAAATTTTTAATAAGTTAGTGTTAATACAAGTACACATTAAATAATGCTAATTTTAACCTTGAAATTCCTTTATGTACAGAAAATGAATGTATTCCAACTCAGCAAGTTTTGAACTGAAATTAAGCTGAGAATGGGGGAGGGAGGAAGGGAAGGAGGGAAAAGTCAGGAAAGCAAAGCGGAGTGTGAGCAAACTAAAAAGATGTGAAGATACTACCAAGCCAACAGAAGTATGCAGATACGTAAAGAGGGTAACACCCTCCACCACAGCAGACAAACTTTTAGGCTTTAGCTTCTTCAAAAAAAGCATGCACAAAAGGTCAGTGACATCAATCTTCAATAGGTGTACTTGTGTCAGGAAAATAATCCTTCAGTGTTTTCCAAATCAGAAAAATCAGTATTGCCTTTTATTTGCTTGCATTCAATGCTGTTTCCAAGCCTTGAGTTGTTTCCTTAATCTACACCCAGCTGTAGCTGTATTCACCTGACATTAAGGAGCCACATGAATACAAATACTTCAACAGAGCCCGAACGCATGTGGAGTTTCTGAAAAGATACAACAGAAACTGACTGCTTTGTTGAAACTGCAATTGTCTTACATCTGCCAAGTACAAATCTTACCCTATCATACAGTTTAGCAAACTATTTTCTTCCCTTTAACCTTAAATAAAAACAAAACATTGACAATGCTAGGGGGCTGATGAGAATGTACCTTTATCTGAAGGAGCTACTGGTGCATCTACAGCAGCAAACACTGCTAGCTTCGCTTCATCGATATCTTGCTGTGTGAATTCTCCAGATTTGGCCCATTCAACTGCTTTTTCAAATGTTTTCAAGGTGGACAAGGAATTCGGGTCTCTTCAAGGGGAAAAAAATGAAAATTAATTAAATTAAAAACTGCTTTGTTCTCATTTCATTCATAGTTACTGTACATCATATAAACATACATGGATGGGGATTAAACCAAATGATAAACTTATTTCTTGTGTACAAGAAAAGGTTTGTTTTGTTTTTTAAGAAATAAATGTTATAAACCAGGCATTTTTTTAATTTTAGATACACAAGTGTAGCAAGTTCAGTTCCAAGACAGTGTGCAGAGAACAAGTATTAAAAAAGCTGGTAAACCAGCACTGTTTACAATGTGTTATCATTTTGCTTCAACAGCTTCATAAGCATAACTGCCACTAATATCAACAAGAGTCATATTTATGATATGCCCTATCTTCTCTTAGTTACTTTTCCTGCCACACCTGCTTTTGCTCTCTGTAAAACAGGTGCAACAGGTTAACAACTACTGAAATACTAACCAGGACAAGTTCTACCATGCTGAAGCTCCACAGAGAGGCAAAGCTGCTCAAATTTTAGCTAGGAATCCGACCAAGTGCTGTGCTAGGCTGCCTTTGTCATAGGAAAATTATTTAAGCCAGGACCCTAGCCATATTTTTAGTGGGGATCAACTAGTCTTCAATACCTCCAATTCAAATTTCATCCTAAAGGGCTTTGGTAAGACCAATGAAAAGTAACTGTTCTAGACTGGCAAAAAAGAGGAAAAGAAAAGGGAGAAAACAGTTCTAAGCTTATCACCAGCCATGCTTTCTGCTGAACCTCTGATGACTCCAGCCAGTTACTAAAGGAAGCTATGTGTTTTCAGGCTCAGGTCATCAGGGACCAACATTATTCTACTTGTCTCAAATTTAGAGTAGTCTTGAATTCCCTTTTTCAGGACCTTCTCAACCCAGGAAGCAACAAGTGAAACCCAGTTTTACATAACCTGTTAATGGGACAACAAACACCTAAGTACAGAAACACAACAACAGTTGCTACCAGCAGAGGCAAGTTAGGCTTTCCCAAGGACACAAACCAGAGAAAGTAAGGAGGGGTTTATTATATACCTTAAGCAATTAATCTTAACATCATTAGCACTGAATCACTTTCTTGCTGTGTCATTCTTTTTACTGCACTCGGTCTTGAAAGAGAGCTACCACCAAGTCAAAAATAAGACACATGCAAGTGCAGTCAGTGGTCCTCTCAGACATGAACAGGAACGAATGAACCCACTGTTACCTGTAGGAGTAGAAAGTGAATATGCCATTGTGACTAAGTTTAGCACCTCCACCGTAAGCCCCTCCCTTCTCTCTGATTTCTGTATGTAGGAATTTAGCTGTCATCAACCGTGCAAGAATTCGAAGGCTGTAATGACAGAAACATCAACAGCAAAGATGTTAAATGAACTGGACAACAGTAACGTTCTCAGCGTTCACAAAGATCCCCATTTGCAATGTTTTGCTTCTTGTAATCTACAACAGTAATGATAACAATACTCAATATTTAATAGCAGCTGCATAATGTGACACTGTTCTAGGAGTAGCACTGCTTTGGAACATTTCTTCACTATTTCCATGCATTTCACTTTGATGAAATACAAGAGCAGCTTCCTAAACCTTGTTAAATGCAGTAGGACTGCCAGCTCAGATGCATCCAAGTAGGCAGGGTGTTCTATTCCAAAGTCAGGGAACAGTAGCTCCTCATTATTTAATCCCAACATTTAATAAAACAGGGCATTTCTGGGCCAGTCCACACAAAGGTTGCTCTATTGAGATTTTGTGACAAATGCACTGCAAAGCATTTTCTCTTGACACTCCATTTTCTGTGGTCAGCCTAACACTCTCCATTTTGTTTTGTGCTGTGCAACACACACAGAAGCTCCTTGCTGGTTCTGCTCTTACCTTGCATAGTCTGCAGCTGTGTAGGGAACGGTTCGAATGCATTCCCCAACATAGTTCACTGGGAAGGGAAGTACAAAATGGGTCTTCATCTGACATGGTTTGAAAGTAGGATCCTAAGAGAAAAATGCATTTGTGTCAGAAATGATTTATCCATTTGAGAACTCAAGACTTTTCTGGAACTATGAAATTCTGCCAAACACACACACACACACACACTATTGCTAAAGCTGCCACTTGACCTACACTGCAACCGGTGACATCTCTCTTGTGCCCACATCAGCAGTCCAGTACACAGAATTGCCTTGGAAACTAATGCATGTGGACACCGTACACATCAGCTACCCATCCTTGCGCACCAGCTTCTCAGTTGTGCAGATCTTATCATATTACCAAAGAGTTTTGACTGGCTGCTGTGTCTTTACTTTGATTGAAACAAGTCTTCCTAACTCTCCACTTCTATGTCCACATGTATAGATGGTCACCACATCATATTTCTGTACATACCTCAATTTTAGATATTGAAAACAGATTAAGAAACTGAAACTCACAAAAAAAAAAAATACAAACGATTTATGAACAGCAGCAGCTACATGAATTTCTGCTCAAACATCCCCTGCAACAAACTCAATTTTTCCTTACAACCTCCAGTCCTCTTCATGTCTCCAGGCCTCTGTAGCACTCACTTCTTTGCCTCTTTCATACATACTTCTGCTTGTGTTCGTACTTAAGCATAAGCAGAGCGTTACACACTTCCAGTAGCTATTACCACCCCATTTCAATACCCCCAAGGTTTTCCTAACTTGAGACCCATTTCCCAGCCTCTAACACAACTCTGGCTGGTTGGGCAAAGCACAGCAGCGTATCTGTCACTGGTCAGCAAGTAAAACCACGGGCTGAGCACTCTCTGCCTTCTTCTCAAAGGAGGACTCAGGGTATGCAAAGGTGGTTTTATCTCCTGTAGCCAAATACAGATTTTCCTTTTTACTTCATTGTCACTGATGCTCTTTTGTTAGGTGTCACTGACATTCAGAATCATTATGGGAGGAGAGGAAGGAAAGGACTAACTGGGAGTGACACCACACCAGCCTGGTTCTGAAAGAAGCCAGGCAAAAAATAAAGTAAGCATCACCTACAAGAGACAGCACAAGCGAGTATATGCCGCAGGCATGGATGTGGAGTTAGCTAAAAGATCTTCACATCAGAACCAAAGAGAAGACAACAAAAAGGACACAGGGATTAAGAAGCTCAATGGCTAGTTTAAGGAAACAATTCGGAGGGTGGAACTGAAGGTCACCTTATGTTTCAGTGGTGTGGTTCTAAACTGTAAACAAATCTGTAACAGTTTAAGACATAACAGCTTAGTATCAGCAACAGCCCTGTAATGGCAGTATCCCCAACCAACAACGCACTTACATTAACTAGCTTCCTTGTGATCTGTAAAGCAGTAAGCATTTCCCTTCCCACAGGTGTAACTTCTGATGATTTCTGCAAGAGACCAGCCCTCATATTAAAAGATGATTTAACAATTTAGACCAAGAATACTACAAATGCAACCCCTACCACTTAAACCTCTTTGAAACTATCACTAGACTGTGTCTTCACAAACATCAGCAAGCTACTCAATTACTTCTTCATATTTTAACTTCTAAGCAAACGCCAAATAAATTACCTTTCGAGAGCAATTTGGCACCAAAAGACACCATGAAGATTAAATGAGTCCTGGGAAGTTTCATGCTATCGTTTCCCTCATGGGTAGGGAACTGGGACCTTATACAGCCCTATCAGAAATTAAGACAGATCTGCCTATTGACAGAGCAGATCCTTTGTCAACATTGTTGAATTAAGCATTTTGTGTCAAATGTCCTGAACACTCAAATAACAATACAAATTCTACATAACTGAGGAACTGCACGTCATGCCTCATTTCCTTTTGGCCAACATTTCAAGTGAAGTTCAACTAAAAAAGAAACTGCAGTTTTATGCAACACAGAAAGGAAGTATTTCTTTTTCCACATCCCACGCAAAAGCAGTGACCTCAGGGTAAGGCTTGACAGCTGATCTACAGGATTACTATTGTCTACATCATGGAGGTGAAGACAGCACCCGTGGCAAAACACACTGCAGCTTAGCACAGAGCTGGCTTTTGCAAATTTCTTCAGACATCTTTGTATGGAAATACTGTCTGAGTTAAAACATCTTCGCCTGATTGCATAGCTGTCTTTACACAACACCAAGTCAACTGTATTTGATGCCCTAGTCACAAACAAAGTAATGTCTTACCTCAATCACATGGGGACGAACAGGTTTTCTTTCCTTTTTACTTCTAGCTACACCCTTTATAAATTTCTCTACTTCTTTAGCCGCTTCTGATATTTGCTGAGGTGCTGCATTCACTGAACATCTGTTAAAAATACACACAAAATTTTTAAATATGTTTTTGTGTTTTCAGGCTCTCCTTTATAATTTACACCCCTTTTTCTTAAACATTTTCTATGAAATCATCAGAAAGTTAGATCTGTGCTCACTGATAACCACTGCCACAGAGAAAAAAGCAACATATTCATAATCCAGTATTTGATGTGCCAAAAAACCAGTCACAGTCCAATTGCTTTTCTGTTGCTTGTCCAAAAACACCTTTGAAACAAAAGTTTATCAGCAGCTGTCAAACCACTTCTGTGCACAGGGCTGGACTACATTAGTTTTGCAAAATACAGATGTCTCACAAACAAACTAATGCCCTCTGTATTCTCACTTTACAGGCAGACCTATCATGATTTTGAACAGTACAGATATTTCCATTATTTCATTCACCATTTCATGCTTTGCAAAACAAAGCTTTCCAACTTATATCACTTCAAAAGGACCTATTTTTGGAACTTATTCATTGGACACTAAACACATTAAAGTGTCCTCTTACTTTTTCCAACAAGCAGATTCCAGAATGTCACTGTTTTCCTTTTGGGAGGGAAAAAAATCCCCAAAACAAAACAAAACAAAAACCCAAATCACATTGTATTCTCGTATTACAATATGATCTGTCCATATTTGTCCAATGGGCATGTGTAAAGAAAAAAAAACGGGGGGAGAGGACAATTGTGAGTATTTCTATAAAATCCCAGAAAAGGCCATTTGCACACTTTTGGTACAACAGGTACACATAAAATTTGCCTCACATCTGTTAAAAATTGAACAAAATAAGCCACAGCTACTACTTTGTAAATAAGGAGAATTCAAACTAACAACATTTTTGTATTTTTCCCCCCAGACGACTTGTTTCAAAAATCCCAGTATTCCATGAAGCACAAAATGCACATTCACAAGCCATGGCCTCTCTCTAACCAAAATGTCCCTTTTCTCTTTTAGCTGGAACTCACCTAATATTGTCACTATTTAGTAAATACTTCTTAATGCGTGGTAACTTGCGTAGTACTGGCTTAATATCAGACATTTCTGCTATTCTCTTCATTAGCTTCACCTGTGCAAGAAGAGAAGGCAGAAAGACTTCAGATTAAGCCAAATAGAAGAAATGGCAAGACCAAGCACTGTAGATCCAAAGTTGAGGATTTGGGCCTTGCTGAAGGACACCACAATCTCTTCACCTGATCCATCCCACTGAACATTTCTTGCAGTTCTCCAGAAGGCGTAAGGTTTTTGCTGGCTCTAATAGAGGCATATAAATGCCCAGAGTCTGGAATCCCATTTGACAGCTCCTGGGCAGTTTTCTTAACCAGTACTCTGAAATGTTCTTCCTCCTCAAATCGGGGGCTGAAAAAGAGTAGAAGCGGTCTCTGGATTTCATGCAAAAGCATACCAATGGAATTTATAATACTGAATCATCCACCACCCCAAGTTCAACAAAGAGCTTTTAAACTATTGGTTGTCCATTTAATCCACTATACAGTCATGCAAATGATGGTATACTTAGGTTTAGAAACTGAGAGCCTCTAAAGATATAGCTATAAAAAGAAATCCCAAAGTAGGATCTCTAAGAGGAAGGGGGAAGAGCGAAAAAGAGAACCCCAAAATACATGCAAAACCGCAAACAAATGAAGCCCCATGTACTGTACTTGTTAAATATTTCACTCCATAAATGCATCATGTCTGGCAGATTTCTATCCAAGCACAGAGATGAAAAGAGCACACCCTGAAGGAAAAAATAAAAACAAAACACAAAAAACCCCCTTCACACAACACGACCAAAGCAATGGCCTGTGAAATGCACAGTAACTTTTAAATGAAAGTGATACAATGATGCCAACCTAATGCTACACATCACAAAACCACTTTAACGCAGGCTGTGCTATTAAAATCAGAGCAGACATGAAATGTGATTGCTCTTCACAAAATGCAAGCTTGTCACTTCCTCCTCCTCAACAGAAAGGAGCAGTTTAGAAACAATTTCTTATTTTTCACATAAAGCACAAATGAAACTGCGCTGGGGATGCACCTTTCTGCAAAAGAGTCCCCCTCACCCAGCTCTGGGATCCATGAGCAGCTGGCCTCAACAGCAGACTCCCAGCAAGTCTGAGAAAATCCTTAAGAAATACTGCTAGGACTGTTATGTCCAATTCTAAGATCTAATGACCTTGCAAACATTCCATGTTTCTGAACCACATCAGCGGTAACATACACACGTCAATAGCCATCTCTATGTATAACACCATGCCATTCTGTTCTCTACCTTCTGCTTCCACATTTTTTTGCAGCACTCAGAAATATGGTGACAGATGCTGGTGAAGCACTGCCTTAAAATGGATAACCACATCAAGCACTCCCCCACGCCAAAATATGAAATCACTGTAATGGTCCAATTTAAACCTTACACAAAAAGGCACCAGTCCTTTTATGCACTTTTCTAATTCCTCTTATATAGGGTTTCCAGAGCACATTAGCTGACCCTCCACCTGGAAGCCCTGACTGATAGTTAACTACAGAGCTGTTATTGCAAGTGTAACATCTTGACATTTATGATTAATTTACCTGTTCATACACATCCAGGTGTGAATCATCTGGAATGATATGTGGGCTGACAGACATCCCACCTGTTTTTAGTTCTATTTTCTGGGCTTGTTCCCTGTAATCAAGGGCTCCACATCCCATCCTGTGAAAAACAAGAGAGATTTACTTCCATTTCCAATGTATGGCAAAACCTGAATCCATATGGCATTTGCAAAGTAGACTGTTTAGGCCAATGCTAATTTAACAACTAAACAACCGGCGCATTATCAAGCAATCATAATAGTTTATAAGTTATAAAAGCTTCAAGCCAAGCTCTTCAATTAAAGCATCAAAATGGTGTATTAAAAAGTGTGCTTTATGTACAGGCTTGCTGCCAGCATCTATATGGAAAATTAAAAACATCACATAAACTGTTATCACCAATAAAAAGAACAGATTCCTCCAGCTCACGTCACCTGGTCTGCACTATGCCACTCTTGCCACTCTGACAGGGTTAGTGTTTCTGTGAGTACTTGGTGAAATTAGACTAAAAATCTATCCAAGTGAAAACCTTAATTTCTGCTAGGCTATTTTTCACTTCTATGGATTTTCCAATCTGTTCAGGGAATGCTTATGTTGATACTGAGGAACAAGGCAATGCAGAGACTGATGAAGAAGGGGAAAGGAGCTGGCAACTCTGCAGGGAAGAGGGAACACTACTGTTTCTGCAGGACACCAGCTTACCAGCACTTCCCTTGTATACCAAGGACAGATGTTGAAATTATTAAAACCAGTATTATTTCAGTAAGCTATAATACAGCCTGTTGCTTCAGCTTCTGAGAAAGTAAACCTCTCACTTTGTAATGACATTGCAGAAGAGCGGCACATATGGTTTGAGCTCCTCAGGAAGTGTGTTCAAGCTGGAAACAGCTCTGAAATAAACCACCCCATTGGTTGGCTGAGCACAGTACTGGACAGGAGTTTCATCAGCTGGGGATAAGAAAAAAACAAAAGCAAAGATCAACCAACAGCTTCCTACCATAAACACATAAAAGCAAAACAATTTCTTACAAGATCTTCCTATTCAGAGTTATTTTCTGTTGGCACTTCCCACTGCACTGAAAGCTGCACTAAAAGGGGTTGCTGTTGTTTCTGTCCATGGTAAGGTAATACACATCTGGACAATTTGAAGAGAGGAGTCTGTTGTCAGAGGCCACATTTTAGAGGTAACACTCAAAGTGAACTTTTATCCCTTATTTTTTGCCTTCATCATGTCAAAAGTTGAGGAAAGCAGGTTCCTACACTGTATGTTCTCTCTAAGTTATGGCATTAGAATATACACTCCAGCATTTTCACAAAAGCAGGTCATTTTGGCATCAAAATTATAAAGTACTTGACACTTGCTGGCAATTTTTGCAGGAAAATGCTAGAAATATGCTATAGAACAGTATTACCTGCAAGATACTGACAGAATTGTCAAAAAATTGAGATCCACAATTTCTTGTTTCCTATCAATCCACAGGGTAGCCACCGGCAAAGCAGGGAGAAACTAGCACTGCAGTTATGAAGAATGGCAATTTATTTTTTTCCTATAGCTCCTGTACACTGTATTCTGTAAGAAATGTAGGCAAGGAGAGCCGTAATGAAGGCTCCATGCACAAGCTGCCAGCAGTGCTGCACGCTGCATAACTCTATGGTAAGATGGAAGATTGCTCAAGAACGGTGGAGCATGCCACCTAGAGGCTCTTCTGACCGTGGGTCAGGGCAGGAAGCAGGGAGCTTGCTAGCATCAGAGGCCTACTGCCAGACTAGAGGAAATGGACCGTAACCCCGCACGACAAACTGAGTACACACACTTTGCAAAGTGGAAAAGGAGGAAAAGCTGGGCAACAACCCAACAGTGCTGCTCTTTGGAGAACGAAACAGTGGTCACACCAACCTACAAGTGTGGTCTCCAGCACGGTGAATGGGATTTTGGGTTCAATGTCAGACACTTTCAGAGCTGGGAGACAAGAGGTATCTTGAGGTTTGCTTTGAAGAGCAATTAATTCCAAACCTAGTAAGAAGACAGAATACCAGTTTGTCATTTTCAGCTTTTAGTGAAAGTGCTGTCAAAGCCTACTGCAGTAATGCAGATCAGAAAAACACAAGAGTTTGGAGTTTAGAATTTTCTATCAATTCTTCCAAGTATTTTACTGAAACAAATTCTGCAAATTATCACATCACAACAACAAACAGAACACTCACTCTATCTTCGTAAATTCTCTTTCCAATGTGCCCTTCATATCTTGTTTGCAGTAACATGCAATATAGACTTTGAAGAAGTGACATCTACTGGCCTGTTCTGTCACCCAGCTCTGCGAACACCAACCCAGGCAACCCCAGAACTCGCAGGTAAGAAGCTCCTTCCTAATCCATTCCTCTCAGCTCTTACTCAAGTGTTCTGTCAGTACACTGATGCAGCTAAATTGTGTTTAATTTTACATTTCAGCCTTTCAGTTTCTACCTGGCTACCTCCAAGTACTCTTTAATTTATCTTAGTAAGTAAGACTCATCTGATTTTCTGCTCCCCTGTCCCCTGCCTGGTAGCAAAGATTCAGAAGACTTCAGAAGATTAACGCCACTATTTTGGAGGATTTCTGTGATCAGATCACTGTTCTCACAAAACTAGATGACTACCCAAGGTGTCCAAGTTTAAGTTATTGCCCAGAATAAGTTAAACACAACCCACCAATGGCTTTTTAAGTAGAGAAAATAAGAAACAAAACTACAAATAGGAATTTTATAAGAGCATAGGGCAGACCTTGTATGCTCGAAAATAAATAACAGTTTCAAGGTAAACGGTGGAAATAATCTTGTATTTAGTGCAAGTTAATATGGGAAAGAATAAGCAAATCAGTATTTTGAAAGAATTTCCTTTCTTCTACCCTAGTGGAGACATCGATCATTCTGGTTTTGCATATTGAAACAAATGAAACATACCAATCATACACTGTAGTGTAAATACTGACTATATAGCATCATAACACATATACACAAACTTCCAAGAAAAAATAACACCCCTTTCAAAGTAAATGCTGGACTGTGCCTGAGAACTGGAGATATTCTACAGAACAGCTAAAAGAACTGGCTGTGTTTTTAAGCAGTTACCCAAATGAAAATATGAAAAAGCACATTAACCTTTTTCAAAGATTTGTGTTTTTTCTTCTTCAGAAAGAGCATTGACCTTTTTTTCCAGCTTTTCTGCTTCCATTTTTGCCTGTTTATCATGGTAGTTTTCCTCTGGACTCATTGTCAAAGTCAATCTATGTGGATTATCCTGCAGAAATGTATCACAAAACAAAGCATTATTAATTTTGAGGGCAACTGCCTCCTGTTTTGCCTCAGACTGTTGCTTCATCAGCAGCAGATAAAAAGCAGTCTTGTGCATCATTTGGCTTGCATATTATCAAAAGTATCACAAACAGGCAACCTGAACATTTCATACAGAACAGCCTGCTGCAAGGGTGGGGAAGAGAGGCAGCTCACCACAAGAACAAGCATGAACAACCTTCTGTGAAGTTTTAGTATAGAGTCAGAATCCCTCAACAGCACACAGTACTCATTAGTTTAATTAAATCAAAGTTAAACAACCCTACGTAACACAACAAAGAAGCATGCCCCAAGTTTTATCTGGAGAATGTTCTAAGATGGGGAATCTGGTTAAATGCAGGAAGGTTGCATTAAACACCTCTTTAAACCTGCCCAAGCTTGAGTGCACAGAGATTCCATATGATGCAAAACGTGCATGCCTCATCCTGCTCAAAAATGCTTTACATCAGTCTTACTGCCAGAGAACTCCCTGCATTATGAAAGTGTCACAACTTCTGTTGAATTTCTCTCTGTTTATACCGGACTGTGGAATTTTAATAACAAAATTACTCAAGCAGCATCCATTTTATATAATACTAGGAGGCCAGTCAAATGACAGTGACCTCAGAAACTGCCTATTTTGAAGTAGGAGTCAAACAGCAACATCTGTCACTGACAGACACTGATATTACTTTGGGACAATGTATCCAGACTCTGTTTTATGAGTATCTCCCCTATGCTTACCCGCAAAAACTGTGGAAACCTATGGAGTTGAAGAGGGAACTCAAAATTATCCAGGCATAATAAAACGGACAGGACGAACAGCATTCTGTCACTCTTAGCCTTCTTGCTTTATTTGTCTCCAGGTACAATGTACACAGAGTGTAATCTTCTGATGTAAGAACATCCAACTATTCTGCTTCCTACCCAGTCATGTTTTTGCATTAGCTCGTCAGAACTGCACAGTAAAGGACATTCTCAAAAATACTGCACCTGCGTTTCTTCCCTACAAAATCCAAAACCTTAACAGCTCTCTATTACTTTCAAACACTAATAATGCCTCTATGAAAACAGATTTAAATTGATGCCATTGTCTCTTGTCTGAGTATAGGAGAACCAGCACCCACCCACTATTAAATTAGGTTGGCAGTCACTTATAATAGATCTGCCCTTCAGAACAGCTTCAACAATTTGACTGGGGGGAGGAAAAAAAAAAAAAAAGCCAAAGGAAAAAAAAAAACCACAAAAAACAAAAAACACCACCAAAAAACAAACAAAAAGGAAAAAAAATACCCCCAAAACCACAAAAGGAAAGGCAAACAAAAAATAAATCAACAAAAAATATCAAAAAACACCTCACCTGCCAGGAAAAAAAAAGGAAAAAAAAAAGAAAACTAACAAAAAAAAACCACCCCACCACTTTTGCATTGTTATCATTGGATTTTTAATTTCTGACATTAATTAGTTCATGTCTTCAGGACTATTCAATATTATAATGCCTTCACCATTTCTATTTCTTCAAGAACATATGGAGGGGAAAACAAGAAAATGAGCAGAAAGCAATTGGCACTGACAACACAGTTCAGACAGCAGTTCAGTGAACATGACAAACACTAGAATGATCTCACTTATTCAAGGAAAAAGAGATATATCTTGCTATGCCAATACTAAGAAACACATAACTAGGTCTGTAACTCTCTGTTCACATCTGAGCTTCTCATTAGGAAACACTCATGTAGCATCAGGCTTCACAGTTCAGTAAAACAGTGGTGTTTTATCAATATTCTAACATGTATGTTTTCAAATGTCCAACCAGACAATTTTTTCCACTTCAACCATTTAAAGTTAACATGCCTCATTAAAAGTGCTGCTGTTCATCTACATCTCAAAATATGCAATACGGTTATAAGAAATTACCCTGGAGTTTAATTTTTAAAGGTAAAACTGTGATTTAAAAATTAATACCAAAGACACTTGTCTATAAGTTTGCCTACCTTAAAATATGTTTTAACTTTTTCCTGAAGAAATGTGGGATTTTCTTTAAGGCACTGCCTGAACCGAGAGACTTTATCTGCAATCCTCAGAAGCTCCACTGGATCCCCATCTTGATTCCAGCAGGAGGCTATATACTGAATAAGAAAGATTAATTAGGTAAGCAGGACAATCCATCTGCATTTCTATAACTGACAAAATCTGTGCTCCAAAACCACCTTATTGTTTATATTTGACTAGCAGACATATAACAAGTAGTTCTATATATCTGGAGAGGAAAAAAAGAAAAAGCAGCTGAAATCTTTGTTCAGATTAAAGGACTATACTCCATCATCATCTGTCCCCTATTCTATCCTCTAATTTTACCATACCAAACCACCTTCTTTTTTTTCCTTTTCCTTCTTTGTTATGCTTACACATGTATATCTGTATTCTGGAAATCGATCATAATATTCTTTCCTCCTTCCCATTTAAAATGAATTCATTTTTCAGCTCAAGAAAGAAGGAAAAAAGAAACAGGTGGTGGAGACAAAGCAGTCTATCCATTAATTGTATCAGATGAAATGATTTATAATAAGGTAACTCAAAAAATTTAATATAGCTGGGAATTTGGAGAAAGAAGACACTAAATAATCAGAAATATCCCCAGGCTATTTCTTTTGGAAGGATTTTTATTCTAGTTTTATTATTTAGTTTGAGACTATTACGTTTGCTCAAGTTGCTACTGAAAGTTATTCAAACACATCACAGGGCAAGTTTTCAAAACCTTCTCCGTTTCTACCCCATGTGAATGCAGTAAAAATGAATGAAGGCAAAATAAAAAATTCCAAGACATATGAAAGAGAAAAGCCCTTAAAAGCATATAGAAAACAAATGCATTTGCACTGTCAAAACCACCTTTACTTACTGCTTTAGTTACAAGCTGATATCACAAATCTTCCAAACTTTTAAAGTAATATCTATTATTATCTATTCTGTGGAAAATCCCTAATGTGTTTTAAAGAATAGTTAAATTTTAGAATACACTCAAGTTAATCCTTTTGAAATAAAAGCCTCATTTGAGGCTTCCATGGGGTCATTACAACAATCCAGTTCTGGTTCTCAGTAAGTAACCTAAAAGCTTAACCATGTATCTAAGAGCATTGCCCAAATGCTTCTTGAACGCTGACAGGCTTAGGGCCACGACCACTGTCTTGGTGTCATGGTTTAACCCCATCCAAAGGCTCAGCCCCACACAGCTGCTCACTCCCTCCACTCACCACAGGATGAGGAGAAGAAGCAAAACAGTAAAAGTGAGAAAACTTATGGGTTGAGATATAGACAGTTTAATAGGTAAAGCAAAGTTAAAACTGCAAGCAAAGAAAGGAATGCATTCACCACTTCCTGAATTCAAGCAGGTGTTCAGGTATCTACAGTAGAGCAGGGCTCCATCAAGTGTAACATTTACATGGGAAGACAAACATCATCACCATGAACATCCCCCCCTTTCGTCCTCCTTCCCCCCACCTTTACTGCTGAGCATGATGTCAAATAGAATGCGATATCCCTTGAGTCAGTTGGGGTCAGCGGTCCTTGCTGTGTCCCCTCCCAACTCCTTGTGCACCCTCAGCCTCCTCACTGGTGGGGTGAGAGGCAGAAAAGGTCTCGGCTTTGTGTAATTGCTGCTCAGCAGCAAAAACATCCTTGTGTAATGAGCAGTGTTTTTATCACAAATCCAAAACATAGCCTCATACAAGCTACTATGAAGAGATTTAACTCTATTCCAGCCCAAATCAGTACACTTGAGGAGCTTGTTCCAGTCCTTGACCACCCTCTCCATGAAGAACTCTTTCCTAATATCCACTCTGTACTCCCATGATGCAGCTTGAAGCCATTTCCTCCAATCCTATTATTACTGGACACCAGAGAGAATCCTCCAATACCTCCTGCTCCTCTTCCCATCATGAGGGAGTTAGAGACAGTAATGATGTCACTCCTCAGTCTCCTTTTTTCTAAGCTGAACAAACCTAGTATCCTCAGCAGCTCCATGTAAGTCATGCCCCCTAGTCATTTCAGCATCTTTGCTGCCCTCCTTTGGACAAGTTCTGATATTGTTATTGTGGAGACCATGCTTGTATTGTGGAGACCAATATTGCACACAGTACTCAAGGTGACAACACACCAGTGCTGAGTGTGGGACAATCACTTATTTCTACCAGTTAACTATACTGTCAATTAATGCACCCCAGCATATGGCTGGTCCTTTGTGCCTTTATGTGACTCATACTGAACTTACCATCAACAAAACCCCTAGATCCCTTTAATCATAGAATCATAGAGTAGTCTGGGTTGGAATGGAACTTTAAAAGTCACCTAGTCCAACCCCCCTGCAATGAGCAGGGACACCTTCAACTAGATCAGGTTGTTCAGAGTCCCTTCCAACCTGATTTTGAATGTTTCCAGGCCCTTTCTGAAAGGCTGCATTCCACCCTAACGCCCCAGCCTATATGTACATCCAGGATTACACCGTCGCAGGTGCAGAATCCACATTTGTCCTGATTGAATTTCATACAGTTTGTGATTGCCCAGCATTCTGATCCATCAAGATCTCTCTGGAAGACCTCTTTACCCTTGAGGGAATCAACAATTCCTCCTAATTTAGTATCATCAGCAAATGTATTTAGTGTACATGCAACTCCTGTGTCCAGGTCATTGATAAAAACATTGAAGAGAACTGACCTTAAAATTGAGCCCTGGAGAACACCCCTAGCAACTGGCCACTAGTCAGATATTATCCCATTTACTAAGATTCTCAGCCCCACCTTTCAGCCAACGGTTCCCCTATGGTATTGTGTCTTAAATCAATAAATTACACACAGAAAAGTCCTAATTTTAAAGCTTGCACAGCACTGGAATACAGCATGGAAGTTAGAGAATTTTTGCCACATGACATTTAAAATTACACAGGCTGTCACCTGTGATAGCCAATATGGCTTCAAAAAAGGCAAACAGTGCCCCACTAATCTGGTAGCATCTCTACACCTGGGCTGGGGCAATGACCAGTAATCAGTACAAGCTGGGTGATGAATGGTTTGATAGCAGCCCTGCAGAGAAGGGCTTGTGGATATTGGTAGAAGAAAAATTGGATATGAAGCTGCCGTGTGTGCTTGCAGCCCAGAAAGCCAATCGTATCCTCAGCTGCATCAAAAGAAGCGTGGTCTGCAAACTGAGAGAGCGATTCTCTCTCTTTACTCCACTCTCCTGACACCTCACCTGAAATACTGCATCCAGCTCCAGGGCCCACAGCACAAGACAGACATTGACCTGTTAGAGCAGATCCAGAGGAGGGCCACAAAAATGATCTGAGGGCTGAAGAACCTCTCCTGTGAAGGCAGGCTGAGACAATTGGAGTTGTTGAGCCTGAAGAAGAAAAAGGCTCAGGAGAGACCTTGTTGCAGCCTTTCAATATATGAAGGGAGCTTTCAAGAAAGACAAACTTTTAACCATGGCCTGTACTCACAAGACAAGCTGCAACAGTTTTAAACTGAAAGAGGGTAGACTTGGATTAGACGTAAGGAAGAAATTCTTCATAACGAGGGCGGTGAGACACTGGAAAAGGTTGCCCTGAGAAGTTGTGAATGCCCCATCACTGGAAACATTCAAGGCCAGGATGGATGGCATCTAGTGGAAGATGGCCATGCCCATGGTAGGGAGGTTGGAACCAGATGATCTTTAAAGGTTCCTTCAAACCCAAACCATGCTACGATTCCATGATTAGTTATAACTAGGTCCCTTTCAGGCCCTTTTCAAGGTCAGCTTCTAAAACATGACCTCAAGGAATCAAACTGAAGTATAATCCTCCTCTATGGGAATATTAACACCAAATGCTGCATGACTGGTCTCTAAAAGCAACAATGGTTTAAGAGCTTTCTGTTGTAGAATTAAGTCCTCAAAATTGAAACAACTTCAGGACTTAAAAATGTTGAAAGATAAAATATATGCGTAAATATTTCATCAGTCACAGTAACTTGCACAATCTGAAGACATGCTAGGAAGTGCTGGCTATCAAAGTGAGGTATATTTTACCAGATCCTACTATGAAACATGACAGGCAATTAAATATCCACAATTTGTCTGTTTCACTGTATGGCAATCTGATTTGAAACAGCTCTTGGTTGTGCTCTCCCATTTGTAAGTCTCATGTTAATCCAGGGCTCTGGCATACAAAGTTAGGTAAAGAAGCAAAAGAATGAACTCCTGTTCATGCTGAAGATGATGAGCACCTGAGAGACAGAAAGCAAATGAGCTGCTAAGCAACTGAAGTTGCTGTAGAGCAGAAAAAAAAAAAACAAACCAGAGGACATTGGAGAACAAGTGGCAGTAGGAAGCTCCAATTTCCAAACTGACTGCAAATACTGCAGCCAACTTATTCCCAAATTTACCAATGACTTGCAGACTTACAAAGACATCACATTCTGCTGTGGAACATGTTTTCTGTAACAGCTTTGTCTCAAATTTTGGTAGAGCTTTGGTATAAAAATTTGAGGCCAAGAACTGAATTAGTGCATTTTCACTTGTGAATCATGAAATTAAATTACAACAATACAACCCTAAATTCCATAGAAAAATATGGGCCTTCTATTTGATTTTTAAAAATACACAGACATCTAGCCAAAACACATAGTTACAAGAGCCAGTATGGCATGCCTCCTGCAGAAGTAATCAGTGCTTCTGCAATTAAAGCTACTATTCACACAAAGAAAACAGGTTCACTGCCTGCTTAAGTCATATAATGTGGAATCCAGTGATAGCTTAAAGGCTACTGAAGAGAAGAAAGAAAGATATACCTGAGATGACAAAGAAAAAGCCCTTAAGTTAAAAGTTACAAAATGATCCCCTATTTTTTGAAGACATAGACAGTAGATTTCTTATTCATTTCTAAAAAAACACCTCACACAGGCACACGTGCGGACTTACAGATGTCAGGGCAAGTCCAAAACTTGTAGACTGATGCTTCAGCTGGATTTCAATTTTGTGAAGTAGAGCTTCAATCCTATCTTCCTCAAATCCTTTCCTTTGGGAAGGGGTGATGAGAGAAGGAAATCATATCCATTAACACTAATCACTTTAAGTGAAGTTATGAAAATGAATTATAACGTCGATAAAGAAAGCATTACAACATAATGCCTTCCACACCGAACTAGAATTGATATGAAATAATCTTATCATGCTGTGTCATTCAGCGAAACTGCACTAATATCATTAAACTGAAGGTTATGCTGATGAATATGCTACAATAGAGGAAGTGGCAGATGCAAGTTTTGAGAGTACTGAACAGTGGTGCATTTATTTTAATATAACTAATTTTTTAAAGGTATGCTATTATATATATGCCTGTATATCATTATTACTATCCAACTGTAAAAAACTGTAGGAAAGAACTAATTCTGTTCTCAAAACTTTAATATTACTCACGCAATAACATCATCAACTGTTCTGGCAATTATCTGCTTCACAGTATCAATGTCTCTTTCAGCAATACCCTGTAGACCCACACTGAAATAAGCTTCTCTTGTTGAGCCATTAAACCTAGAATAAAGCATTTTCAACTCAGAGAGAAGTACTACAACTTAAGCATTAAACCTGCTAACAAAGGCAAAAGAAGGGGAAAACACCCATCATTTTCACATACACACACCCAGCATTTTAAAAGCTAGACAGAAACAGAAATAATTACCAAAGAGGCAAGAAATTGAACTTAAAAGCATTTTTTTGTTCAGTTTCAGCAGTAGCAGCCACTGTTAAGAAAACATACAGCATATGGTATTAGAGAAAGAAAAACAGTTATGGAAGAAAAGCTGGTCTTTTCTGTTCATCTTGCCATCCATATGTAAGTACTTTCAGATAAAAAAAGTCTCTGTTTTTAAGGTGAAAATTTTAGCTGCCTGTGATGCCAAACACACATTCTACTTAAGCAGCTGAGTGGAACGGTACTTTTAAAGCAGTGTTTGTAAAGTAAGTGGTAAAGGTGAATGAAGGGTTCCATGTTAGTTGCAATTATTTTTCAGTAGTACTTAAACCCACAGAAGTAAATATAATTTTGTCCAAGCTGTCAGGCCTGGTTAATCCTAAGAGCTCATCTTTACAGAGACAAATGGACACTTGCACAAATACAGAACACCTAACAGTTTGAACCGAAGCCAACAAACAAAAAACATTGTCCTGGTTTTGGCTGGGACAGCTAATTTCATCTAAACTGTAAACACCCACTATTCCATGTCTTAAAACCACAGAAAGAATTCAACAGCAGACTCAGGTGTTGGATTCTTGAACACTGATCTCTGGACTCAAACTTATTCTTCTACACTGATCCATCAGCACAGTCACTAAGGAAAATTAAAGCCAACTCACTATACAGTTCAACCCCATATTATTGTAGTCAACCTGGAAGAGGCTCAGCTGACAAAACATACAACTCAATCACTACTTCATTGTCTAAGGACAGATTTCTACTACCATGCTCTGTAAAGTTAAGATGCCTGCATGGCACTGTCATGCATGACACAGGACTTGCAAGAAGCCCATGACTTCATGCAGAGACAGTTCAAGCCAGGCAGAGTACGACATTAAAATCATAGATGAGTATATTAAGGTTTCCCAACCAAACACATAGGACAGTCAGTGGAGACAAAGTCATTATTTTTGTTATCATGAAAACTCAGATGAATCACACCCTGAAAGCACTGCTTGCTCTATGCTGATGATAAATACAAACTACAATGAGCAGCTGAGTGCGTAGTTAGGTGAAGACAATCCACTCCCCCCTTAGTCTGCAGCACAAAGCTTGCTTAGAAGACTGGCTGCAAGAGCTACAGCTTGAGTAAGTGCTGGCAGAAATACCCTTTTGTACGAAGGTGATGGCAAGTTAATGGCACCTAATTGCACAAAAGCACATTTGTGCCAAACCTATTATTAAATCACAGAATTAAAGCAAAAAAGCAAAGGCAACACAGTACAGAGAAGAGTTAGCAAACTCTAAGTAGTACTAAATGGCCAAGATGAAAACCCCAAGCAAATTAGGGCACTGAATGTATACCATGTTCTTATCGACACATTTTTCTTGTTCATAAGCTTTAAACAGTACAACTTTGTTTAAACTAACATAGCTTCTATCAAATTATTTTGACAAGGCAAAAATTACATTTGAGAATGCTTTATAGATCAGCAATAGAAACTCTTAGGATGTTTTAATATTTAAATATTATTCTAGCATAAATTGACTGCATGAGAGATGACTTCTCACAACATAATACCAACTTTTTACTTTCCTAATACTGCTTGTAGTGATGAAATACAAATGGCGACACTTACCCAACATCAGGAGAAAAATCTGTACCAACACCAGACTCAATTAAGGCTTGGTAAAAAGGAGAATTCGGCCCATCAACCAACAGTGAAGACAACAGGCTTAGTGTGAATGTTTCAAAAGTGTCTGTAATACTGAAGAAAAATTAATAGCTCTTAAAAAGCATCAAGCTATGAATATGTGACACGCAGCATCACCGAATTGATTTCAAAAGAGTTATTTCTACAAAACAATGCAGAGAGTGCAAGGCAGAAGTAACTGTCAGTTATAAACACTGCACCAAACCTTGGGGAAGTAAGAAAGTTCTGCATCTTTCACTTGTAACTAGAAGTAAAGCAAGTTGAATTAGGCTGCAAGGGTGAAGTTAGCAGTAGGGTCATACGGAAAAGCTTGCACATGGCAGGAAATTGAAAGACAGGAAGCCATTGTTCCCAATAGCCTAATCCACTGAACAATTCTGTAATTTTCAGCTGACTTTCCTTATATCCATCTGCCAAAGAAAAAGACAGGAAAACTTCTGCTTAGCAATTAAACTTTCATTTAATAAAGCAGGATGTGTCTGGCTTTTTCATGGCATTATTTACCTTAAAGACGACATTTATGAAGAGGGACTGGAGAACATGAAACATGGTACATCTTGCCTAAAGTTCTAAAATGAGCCTTTGATTCAGAATTTCATTTTGATACACTTACTCTGTTAACAAGTAGCTCACACTGATAGTTGTTTGTTTGGAAGGATCTGCAGCAAATGAATCTAAGCCGCATGTTACACTGTGTTCTCTCTGTAAAGTATAATAAATACATTTAACACAGACTGAACTCAGAGCAGAAGTTACAAATAAAAAATGACTGCTCACATACAGATACTCATGACTAAGTTCAATATCCATGGTTAAATACAGTAACAGAATATCCTAAAAAATATGACTGGTATCTCAATTTTTACAGATGGAGAATAGATGAGAGGATCAAGAAAATCTGGCCATAATTAACACTCTGAGCTGGGTTTCAAAGAAATGCTTACACTTCTGGACAAGCCAGGGAGGAAAAGTGTTGTGGGGGGGAGAAGGGAAAGAATGGAAAAAAGTATTTTTTACACCAATGTTTGAGAGCTTAGGTACCATTAGAAGGCATATTTTCTGACACTAAGTACCAATATTTCTACCAGTATCAGTAGCACTAAATGCTTTCCATTAATACAAGCTTCAGAGCTTCAAACGATGAGGGACTTGAAAACTGTAAATAAGAAAAATAAACAACTGCACACAATCATTACATTACTGAAACTCGAAAGTAAGTGCAGTTCTTCCCTGTTGTAATCAAACCTAAAAATGCCTCAGCTCATTTACACACAAACACACTTCTAAACAAAAAAGTAACACCAGTAGCCTGGGCTAAAATATTAACCTGTTATATCCATGTTCTGCAATTTCAAGATTGGATGTGTACCGCTTCTTTTTGTTTATTTCTTTTTTATTTTTATTTTTACTTACCGGCTTTTCCCAGAGTTTCTGTTTCGGGATGTCAGTATTTGACTCAATTCTGTCAAATTTTATCAATGCTTCCTCGTGTATTTGTTTCAAATGTTGCTCCAGTGGAAAATTACCATAAGTGAAAAATCTGCATTTCAGATTAAAAATTGGCATTAAGTAACAGATTTTACATGAAATTTACAGTAACAGCTTTTATCATATTTTCCTACATTAAAGACCCACCAGTTTGCCACAGATCTCCCAGTAAATTATGCATTTTCCAGCTTCTGTTTTATGCTCTGGAGGCCACAAAAACCTAGAATTTGTTTAGCTGCAGCAATATATAATCTTCCAAGAAAAGAACATTAATAATTGAAGCCAGTATCCCAGTTTTGTTTTTTTTTTTCCCTGAAGTTTTAGAAGACAGAATTACTGTGGTTCTCACACATCATGTATAAAATACTGTGATCCGCATCTTGACTGATCTATAAAACATGCCTGGGCTCTGTGGGTCAGTCTATCATGCATATTCCCATGCCTGCAAGAAGCACTGATGGTTTCCACTGGATTAAAAATGAGAATGAAGTACGTCCCAGGTAAATCTTACTCCCCAGTTAAAATCTAAACACAGGTACAGTAGAATACTTGGGATGATAAGAAAAAGAAAGGGTGGTAATTCATCATCATGACACAAGTTATGTTCCGTAAGTGAATTCAGACTAAGACTGACCACCAGTTTGGTAGAGAAGAAACAACAGTACTATAGATTTTCCTGCATATCACTTTCAAATTGACTTTTAGCTTAAATACCTTATTAGTACCAACAGAATTTATCTGACTCAAATGAATATCCACTATTTAGAACCTGTTACAGTAATATGTGATTCAGGAGCAAATGACAAGCCATTCATTTGGATTTCCTTTTTATAACTTAATCTGTGTTGACTTCAAGGAGGGCAGGAACCCCTAGACTCATCTATACTAAGTGTATCATAACTCCCTAACGTTATTGCCAAATATTTTTTGGTATGCTCGCTCCATTTCCCCACAACCCGTGAGTTCAAGGTAAAACATCTGCATACAAAAATCTCCCTAAAAGATCCTCATAATCAAGCAGGAAAATGCACTCTAGAAAGTCAGCCCTCTCTGTTGCATGCCTCCAATCCACCCCTCATTGTTCTTCTTAGAGCAATTCCTTGTTTCAGTGCTGTCCTAGCTGCTGTAGGGCATAGGTTACTTAAGTTGCTGGCGAAGTGAATGGATTGCTGGTTTTCCCCTTACAAACATACTCACAGAGTGCTAACACACTATATAAATAGATTAGTCACAAATTTCAGATACCTGGAATTACTTGGATGATAATGTGTGGCATGGAACTGTTTAAGCTGCTCCCACGTAAGATCAGGAATACATAATGGATCTCCACCAGATATTACACCATATGTGTGATCAGGAAGGATTTTATTCTGCAGGTGCTGTGCAAATATCCTCTCATTATCTGTCTTTAAGAGGAAAACACCACATTTTAGTAAAAGTCATCAAAACATTTTAAAAATAAAAGGTGCTCAACAATAAGATCTCAGAGCTCTTAGACAAGAACTCCTCGTATAAGCATTTTGCTCTGTAGTCCCACACACTTGAATAAAACTAGCTATGTTTTAAATTTAAAAGAAAATTCTACAATAAAATCCATTAACAAGGTGCTCTTTTCTACGTAAACAAATTTCTGACAGGCTCACGTTAAGAATGACCATGTAACAGATTGTTAACTTTACTGAGGACTTAAATTTCATAAAGCAGGAATGGAAATCTCTGGTGCAATAATACCATTGATAACCTGCAGCTTAAATCACTTCACTATGTACAAGATCTCAAACCAAACATTCACAAAACTTACAAATGCCCCTTTCATTTCATTAAAAACAACTCCTTTGAAGACTAGAGGTGTCTGAGGATCAGCTGGGTTCTCATGCTCTAATCTCCACCCTTCTTGCCTGAAAAAAAAACAACAGGAAGTGTTGGGAGTTCAGAAGTTTTATTTTCTTCTTCTTTTTAAATATAAAGCTTGCATACACCTCAAGTTGCCCATATCTTACCAGAAATCTAGTTGCCGCAAACATGGAAAGAAAGCTGCATCCAAGTACACTGACAGGAGATTCTGAAAATCCTTGGGATTTTGTGTTGAAAATGGATAGAGTGTGTAATCACTAGCTGCATATAAATAAATGTAAAAAGATCAGAATTTTAGAAAGTCTAAGATGCATTTTGCCCTCATTTATTTTTATTTCTCATCCATATAAATAACTGGAAGAAAAAAAACTTACTAAATGAAACATTTTTTTCTGAGAAATACACAGAAGTTTAACACTGCAATTATTTTGCCATGAAAGCTTTGCCTTCACCATATATAATTAAATGTATTGTTGCATACTATACAGATCTAGCTCTACTTGGACTTCGTAAGTGCCAAATTAACAAGAACTATTTTGTTGCCTTGCTGTTAGCTTTTTAATATCTTACAACATCCACACTTAATAATAATGGCTCTTCAAAGGGAAATTGAAGACAGCCAACAGACAGCTCTACTGCAATAAAACCTCTTGCACTTTAAGTGGCATTATTTACTCTTTGCTCACCTGTGAATGCATTCATAAAAGTGGACAGCGACCTGTTCAACATTTTAAAGAACGGATCTCTGCAAGGATACTTCTGAGAACCACATAGCACAGTGTGCTCGAGAATATGCGGGACCCCAGTGCTGTCCATTGGAGTAGTTCTAAACTGTATACTGCAAGACAGAGAGCACAGAAGAGAATGTAGTTATTTCTGATGACAAGTCAACCCACCTCCTATCTGCAGCCGTGATTTATGGGAACATTATCACCTTCTAGTAGATAACATGACACAAAGGAGGATGTAGAGTTCTTAAGATTCTTGAGTACTCAGCCACCTCTTCCAGAGGGTGTACAACCTATGCACTTCTTTTTGTGGAGGTAATATAAAAGTTTTCAGCACATAACTAAACACATTTCTTTTACCCAAAGGGCTTAGAAAAAAAACTTCATGGAAGGTTATGGAAAAAAGTATTGGTCTACATCTTGTAATTGTAAGGCAGTTCATTAGAAAGTCCAGTTTTCAGCTCACGAATGCAGAAAAAATTATAAGAAATCTGAAGTAATTTAGTGCAGAGCTATAAAGACAGCTGGAGCCATGACCTGAAAAGAGGGGCCGAGGACACTGGGCTCATTTAACCTGGAGAAGGAAAGGCATCAGGGAACTCCATAGCTGCCTTCCAATACCTATAAGGTGATGATGAAGACCTGTTCTTTGCACAGATATGCCTGATGGAAGGACAAGAAACAACGCCCATAAATTGAAGCAAGGGAGGTTGCAACTCGATATTACAGACAAAAACATCCCACCATCTCGACAGTCAAACATTGGGAATGGGTTGGCCAGAGAGGTTGCATTATCTCAGTTTTTGGAAGTTTTCAAGGCCCACCCGGATAAATGTCTGAGGAACCACACCTGAATTAAGTGCTGACCCTGTTTTGAGCAGCAGACTAAACAACAGATCTCATGACACCTGTTCAATGTGCAAAACTCTAAGCAAGTCCCACAAAGGAAGAACTATCCTCTGTTACCACAGAAAAATCCAGTTATTAAGCTGGATTCCAATTTAGAAACTATAAGTTGATAACAAGATGAAATGTGCTACATGTATTATTGTTTTACCTGAACAGATTATTGGAGTCCTCCCGGGCCACATGTAAATACCTGGCTCCTGTTCTGTCATGACTAAGCTTCACTGCAGTGAGGAATAGCTCAGGAACAGCCGTCACCTGCATTGGAAGACAACATCGGCATTACAGTGTGACTGCAACTAGGTCAAATAAATCATGCACGATAAAGCAATGATCAGTTTTCAGCCTGTATATAATACTGCCATGTACAGTGTTACATAAATTATTTGTTTCTATGGTATGTGGGAGAAAAAATAAGTATGTAAATGAAAAAAATACAATTTTAAGAACCGATGAAAATAAGACTACAACCACAGGACTATATTCTTCTGGTATACATACGCAGACCAGAACAATTCCATCAAAAATACAAAGAAAAGGCATATATTCAAATGCCAGTGGTTAGGGCAACCAAAGAAGTATCAATGAACCCAGTTCTACCACTAGCTCTGTCACTAGCAATCACTTTTTGCAAATTACCTCTACTCTGCTTCTGCTTTTTACTTTCAGAAAGCAATTTGACATATTATTCCCACTGCAGGTTCTTAACAAAGGTATTAAAAGCACCTTAGGAGATAAAATATGCGTTGAATATATTTCATAAAGCAGCACACAGGGAAGTTCTGTCACCTGTCAGGACTTTTGGAAGACCACACCAAATGCTCAGCATCTGTGGCAGACACGCAAACTCTCGAGGCATGTTATTTACTTTAGAAGAGTTAGATCCGTACAGGAACATGTGTTAATGTTACCTAAAGGATGTGGTTGCAAAGAGACAACTACAAGTAATGACTATACTTTTTTAACTGACTCCACAAAGCGTCTATGCCAATATTTAGTGGGTAGCTCCTAGTCTCATTTAGGTGCTTTCCAGACAAGGAAACATTTATCTATACACAAACACTGAGGATGCACAAGCGGAAGTTGATGCTCACCTGCTTTACAGTGAACCCATGGATTTGCTCGCCCACCCGGTACTGCAGCGCTCGTTCATTAGCGGAAACGCTCCTCCATCTCCACGACTTCCGATTCGAAGACCTGAAGGCACACTTCCCTTTCAGACAAACATGCTCCCACCACAACCGAACGAGACACCGGCCCTCCCCGCGGCGCCGGGGGACAGACGCGGGGGCAGCTGGGAACACGCTGCCTCCCAGCCCGGAGTCCTACCGGCCCGCAGCGAAGAGCCGCCCTGGTGAGCGGGGCCGCCCAGCTTCCGCACGGCGCCTCTGCTCCCTGCCAGGGACGCGGCACATCGCTCCTCGTCCTTGGGCTGAGG
>JANHGB010046701.1:13026-23831 GCA_026283785.1 Coracopsis vasa
TGGTCACACTCCTTTTGCTGCAGCCCAGCATATGTTGGCTTTCTGGGCTGTGAGCGCACACTGAAGCCAGCTGATGTTGAGCTTCTTGTCAACCAACACCCCCAACCAACACCTCTCCAGCCTGTCAAGATTTGGGTGTCCCATTTCCTTCTGGAGGGGGCCATTCACAGGAGTCTGTTCTTTCATGGAATTACAATCTAAAACTTTTATTTAGCAAAGTCTAACCCACATGCAATTAGACAGGCATCTTTGGTGGAATAAGCCATTGATTCTTATGCAGTTGGCTAGTAGATGCTTTGAAGGTCTATTTTCAAATGAGATGACAGCTTGCTGTCACTTCTGCACAGACTTCTATGAGGATGTGTTTCCTAACTAAAACCACCTGTGTGGATGGTTGCTTCTCTCTCCAGCAAGTACCATTGTTTATTTTAAGGTGTTTGCTAACAGCTTATGTGTGTGCACTGCAGTTTCTGAAAACAGAGGTGTAACTTTTTTTCCCAGAAATGCTCTTAACATGTTGCTGTCAATGATTGCTGGGTTATTGATCCTATTATTATGTGATTTATTATATCATGAGCTCTGGTTAAATCAGAGAAGAGCATATGAAATCAAGAAAGATGCAGCATAGATGTCTGTATCATCTCATATCCCACAATGCCAAAGCAATAAAGAGAATTCAACTTTCTTAGTTTAACTACATTAATGCATTAAATTGAAATATTTTCTTATGAATTGTGCAAGGCTAAATAATGATTTTCCCTTTGGTTTAGACCAGCTTTTTAATTTTTTTTCAGATATTGTGTCTATTATATTATGATCATTGCTAGCACAGTGAAACTCTTTCTGAAATCTTATGTTACTATTATACCGTTTCCCGACCAGATGTGAGCCGTGCGACCGCGGTTGTCGGCCTCGAGCTGGAAAAGTTGCGACTCTGCCCCGGGATAAGAGGACCCGAACCTAAACCAGACTTTAGAAGCGTTGTAACTCGTAAGGGACCGAGCAGCTGAATCTTGAAGCTTTACTAATCTACCAGAGCATTTGTAGATGATACTTGACATCTATTGTTTAAAATAGATGGATTTTATTTGGGGCCCAGGGAGCTTTCTTCTCCCTGCAGGAATGTTACATATTGTATAGATAAATGAGTGACATTTCATACTGTGTATATATAGAGATGTTCTATAAGTGTGAGAAAAGTATATGCTTTAATAGACTACTGTAATTATAAAATATTTTTAATTAAATATTTTTTTGTAAATATTATAAAGGTGTGTATGTTTTTTTTAAATCTGTGGGAATATCTCTTTAGAAAACCACAGCTCAAGTATGGAGCTGCTAATATGGAAATATCTTGAATGTTTAGGGCCTCTTTTTTTGTTTGTCCCCAGATGTCCTTTAGACTCAGAAGTTAACAACTATAGCTAGTGGTCCTGCATGATTGCATGAGATGTCTAATTGCAAATAAACTTGTTTGGAGTCCATACAAACGTGTTTTCCTCAATCTAGACTTGAAATGTTTGTAAGTGTATTATATACAGTTTGAGACTACACTTTTGTCATTTAGGCACAGGGGTTTTTAGTGCATTCTATAGGAGTAGCAGTAAGATGTAGTGTTTTTACTGAGAATAGAAAAACAAATTCTATCTAGTTTTTGCATTATGGGGGCGATGCTTTAGATCTTTAATCAGCTTTTCTTTAAAATATCTGCTGTTGCATCAGATCAAGAAATTTGTTCTGGAACTTCATTCAGCACCAAAAGGTTTTATTGCAACCTTGCGTTCCTACAGCCTATTAACTGCTTAAAAAGTGAAAACAGTTCTCTGCTTGCAACCAAAGGGCAAACCATTAACAAAACCAGTTGCTGTTTCCTTCGTCCAAAGAGTATTAATACCGAACTGCAGAAAAGCACATGGGCAAAGTCGTTACGATCAGTGATGTAAATTCACCTTAAAATGAACTTAAGTAGACCAAAAATCTGATAACTGCGTCAAGATTATTTTTCTAGTACAAAATGACTTACATTTCACTGCAGCTATGTTACAGTTAAAATCCTGTTTAATCTCTGTGATGTGTAACTACATGTGAACATTAAACTAGATTTACCTGTCTTTAACTGTGATTCTTCAGCTTATTTCTTCAATCCTCTGGATTTGCACACTCTCCACTTATATATTGTACATACCATTTGACGGGCAAGTTAATTTTACAATGGGCTTTTGTACAGTCAAGTCTTGCAGACTGCTAACTCATGTCCAGGCTCGGTGTAAGATGTTCATCTGTGTGATCGGTAGCCTGCACACTAGTGAAATGAGATTTTCAGAGTGGGAGAATTAAGCAGGATTTAATTGGGTGCTTTGTAAATAGCTAGCCAACTGTGTGTGTAACATGGTCTGTTTGACTAAAAAAGACGATTTGTTTCAGATTATACAAGTGTCAAAAGTACTGCAGCCCAAGGGACAACTTCTATTAAGTTAAATATTTATAAGGAAATTAACTACTGGGGTCATTTGCTATTGACTACAGGGATAGTGTCAACAAGATGAACATTCTCTTAATCAAAATAATTGTGTAAAGATCAAATCAAAAAGTAGCTAAACACATCCGCAAACATAAGCCTCCTGTCACTGCAAATTCATTGAAGACAGGGGCATTTCACCAGCTGATCCCTAACTTGAGGGGTGGGAAGCGGGACCCTGCAATGTTTTCCCCAGCTCGGATGTTATAAATAATAGTAGTTTAATGAACTAAATGCACGTTCTTGAGTCATGGACTTCTCGTCCTGTGTCTCCAGCTAATTCAATGATGGCAAGAATGCTATGAATAGGGTTTTTTACTGCAGTTGGGGAATTCTTACATTGTGTTTAAAAAAAGAAAATGGTCATTTTCCAAAGGAACGGTTTAAATTTGCATTTGTTTTCTTTGTTTATCCTATTAATATTTATACTCTCCTCCTTGCTTTAGCTTGTATAGCTCAGCTTATTTTGTATACACTTTTTCAGTGACATTAGTTCTCCATGTCCTCATTTGTTTCCATCCACTGTTGTTGCCAAATTACAGAGTTCTGTTACATGGAAGAGGAAGCAAGCAAAAGGTGGTGTCTTAAAATATGAAACTACCTTGTAGAGTTTCTGCTTATCAAAGCTGGTGTATCCTAGGAGAGTTGATAAATCGTTGAACTACTCTTCAAGGGAGAGAAAACTAAACCCCAGATTGTTTCAGGTCAGGGCAATCTCCTGTTGAGTTTAGCAGCTTGAGGATTTGGCTTTGGTTTTTTAGAAACTGTTGCGGTGCAACAAGTTAGGACCTTTTGGAGACGAAATATTACTAAAAAGAGCTGTGAAAATTTTTCTTGTTATATAATATTCTTGACAAATGTCAAAGCCTGTATGTAACGCTAAGAAAAGCTCTTAGCGCAGCATAGTAGATGCTGATCTTGATTTATTCCTTATGCTATGTATGAAACTGTAAGCAAGGGATATCCTAATGGCTGGAATCAGTACAGTACTAAATGCAGCTGTACTTATTTTTGTTTTTCAAAGATTTGAGAATCTTTCATCGTATTTTAATGCCATATCTTGTTTAAATCATGTTCTCCATATAGTAAAAGGCATATGTGTTTGAACAAAGGCAAATTAAAAGGTCTCTTTCTTCTAATGCCTTGGATTTTCTCTTAGTCACAAAAGCATTCCTTAAAAGGAGCTTTTTGATTGCGTGATGAGAGTTGTGGTGAGGCTGCCAGATTAGGAATTAGGATACCAAATTCTGTTCCCAGCTCTGCTACTGAGGCTGTTTTGTGACCTTGAGCAAGTCACCGGCTGTCAAACTCCCTGTTTTCCACCTGTAATGTACTGGTGGCAACACGTACTCATCTTCATAGAAGCAGGCAGATGAAATAGGCAAAATGCATTAATGTGTTTTACTTCATCTAAGTTCTGGAATTAAGTTTTGGATGAGAAAGGAAGCACAGGGAAAGCTGGGGTGATTATCAGGAAGCCTTCCTAAGGAGGAGCCGATTGGGAAACATATTGCTAGCAGAGGCTGCAAGGAACCACTTGCTTGGGACACTAAACTGTAAGGACTATAAAATGTTCTCAAGGAGGAATAGGTGAGGGACCTAGGTCTTTTCCATCTCTAACTCGTATGCTATCTGCAGAGCACAGCGATGGATATTGCTAACACTTGAGTGTTCGTTTTGATGAGCTGCAGGGCAGAGGTCCCAGCCCTTGCAGACACTGAGTCCCCTCTGAAATTTCCAAATGATAGGAGATTTTCATTCCATATAAAAGCCAAATGCCAGCCTTTGCAGTGATAGCTACATTTCCCCTGCTGTTTCACATAGGAATGGTATTTATTTTAACTTTCTAAAGCATGTAGTGCTCCTTTTAAGCAGTTGTTGCGTTTTCAGCCACAAGCGAAGTGGTCAGAGTGAATACCATAGCTGTCCTGCTGGTTGTTCTGAGAGTTAATGAATAAACCATGTATAGGATAAACAGGTTTATGCAAATGCAGAGCAGCACTTTACAATTATTTGTACTTTCAATGCTTTTGTAGCTGTAGAAGTCACATTTTTGTAAAACCTTTGCAGTTGAAAGAAGAAACCACGGTGCAAGCAATTCAAGTAATTGTTTTAGATGCAACGCAATTTACTGGCTTCTCCAATAGTAAGGCTTGCAATACTGAATAGCGTGCTTCCAAAACAGTACTGAAAATGTTTTGTGCTCCAGTACCAGAACATGTGATCTGAAAACACAGGCTAAATATATTCCTCCAGTACAACTGCTTGCTCTCTTGCATTAGAAAATCCATCCTTTACTCTTATTTCTGTCTCAGAGAACTTGCATGCTGTGCCTACCAGGAGAGCCTGCTTTCCCAAATGCCCGAGGCAGGTGTTGGGAGCACACCTGAGCTCAGATGGGGACCGAGCGCCCCAGGGCTGTGCAGCACTCCGGAGCTCAGCTGCTGGCCAGGCCACCACTGTTGCACGGGGTAGGGCCGGTCTCTCAGCCACCAAATCCTGGCTATGCCTTCTTGACAAAAACCCTTTTCCCCTTCATGGCTTGGAAAAAAACACTTGCAGGGGCCAGGCTATAGAGTAGGCTGCGGTGTGATCCGCAACATGGGCTTGAGGTGGGGTTTTCTAAGTTGGCATTCCTTCTCTTCAGCAAAACATCAGCCGGAAAAGAGCTGTGTCACCTGCAGAGCATTGGGGAAGGAGCGGTGCAAACCCTGCTGAATGCTGTGGTCAGCATTCAGCAGATGATGGTGAGAGATGGGCCTAGCTGACAGGCACACGATGACTGTCCAAAAGCAATGTTCTCCCCGCGCCCCGATTTTACCCCTCTTAAAGGTACGAAAGGGGAGGCAAGGCCATTTGCAACTAACGCTTGGCTGTGCTGAGGCAGTTGAGGACCTGTAAAAATAGCCATAAAAATCATCTCCCTGTACACCAAGGTAAAATCAGTGCCAGTGGGCTGCGGTACCAGCTGTCCCACACCAGGCTCAGAGGGACATGGGTGGGGAAAGCAGAGCAGCCTTCTGGCAACTTATTTCAAAGTAGAGGACACAGCAGTGGCTGGAACAAATTAGTCCCCATTTGTCATGTCTTGGCCTGTAGGGAGAAGTGCTCAAGACTTTGGCACACAGAGACACGAGCAGCCCCTCTGCAAGAGCCCTGGGCATGCAGCCCTCCCCACATGAAGTGTGATGGCAGTGCTGAGCAGGACATGGGGCTGCATGAGCAGCTCGGACTTTTCTTCCTTTGATGGGCATGGAACACGCTTTGACATGGCACAAGGGTTGGTTTTTATTTTCTCTCCCATCCTTTTTTAGTTTTCCTTTTCTGTTTTAACCTTCATTTAGCCTTGGATTTGCTTTTCCTTTTTTCCTTTTTTTTTTTTTGCCTTTCCCCCACAAAGATAATGTGTTTATCCACTGACAGGATACACTCATTTCTGGTGAAAGAAGCGCTTCGACAATTTTCACAACATGTATAATTTACTTAAGGACCATAATGGCTTCTTCTGAGCCTTGTGTCATGTAAATAAATATTCCAACAATTTTTAACATGCATATTATGTACTCCATAGATCAATGGCTCCTTTGAAGCTGTTACAGTTTATCCTGTAAGTTGCTATTCAGACATTTTTTACTATGTATTATTTATTCATCAGGCTATCTCTTCATTCAGAGATGCCAATGCCTATATTTATAGCAGTCTAACATCTATATCTTGTTTAGAATATTTCAAAATTAATATTGCCCAGCCTGTTAGAATATTTCAAAATTAATATTGCTCAGCCTTTCCAGCAGGCTGCAAAGAGCCCTGTGAAAATGTGGAAACAGGAAAGAATAGTTCAAATGAAATAAACTGTAACATATATCCATTTTGGATCAGGTTTTTAAGACTCCTTCCTCTGCTTCTCTCTACCTTCTCCACCAGCCCTGGAAACACGCAGGGCCAGGAACAGGTTATGTGTATGGGCTGCATGTAATTAATGTGTGTATGAGTGCTTGTAATGAATCCTCAGCAGGGTTTGTGAGGGCAGCAGTGCCTGGCTTCAGAGGGGTAGGAGGACAGGGTGCCACGGGCCACGTGTTTCCCTTTGACTTCTGCTGTGTCTGTCCAGTGACTGCAGGAGCATTACAGCAGTGGGGGACCAACAGTGCAAAATGATGTTGCCTTCTCCAGCTTTTTTAATGAGGAAGCAGTTTCATGGTCTGTCTGCTGGACAGGCTCACCAGGTGAGTCGGAGCTAATATACCAGCACTGGCTTGTGAGCTGCCCCAGGGCTTCACGTGCCAGGAGAGCCTTTTCAAGGTTTGGGGTTTTTTTTGGGGTGCAGCTCCAGGGGTTCCATGCTGAGCAGCGAGCACAGCCAGGGGCAGGTATGGAGATGCAGGGCACATGGAAGTGAAGGCATGCACACAGGTTAATAGCTAATTTGCTATTAGCCAGGGCATATCCTTTTCTGTTCCCAAAGCATGGGGGAGCAGACAGAAGCTACATCCCAACCTCAGTAGAAAGCTGCAAGGGGAACCCCGTGAGCTCCCAGGCCTTTGCAAGCAATAGCTCATGAAATAAGAGGGCCTGCGACCTCAGCACAGACTAATGAAGGAGGAGAACCTGGGATGAGACAGATAAAGTTCCTATTTAAATGCAGACATCTGCAACAATAGAGGTGGAAGCGTAAAAATATTGCTATCAAAGTAATTTGCTTGTAGTATGAAGGCTTTTGTCTCACCTTGTTTAAACAGTCCCACTCCTGTGTTTAGTTTACTTGTGTTAATATTCCCCAGAGGCTTCATCATTTGCTATCGATGAGCATACAAAAAAAAAAAGTGTTGCTGTCCATGCAATTAATTCTCTTTCCAAGTGCTTAAAATTCAGCATGTCCCTTCAGTTCCAAAGGTGCTAGATCTTCAAAACCAGCAAGCTGCTCACAGTCAGCCGGGAACCCCCAAGTTGTTTTGGAGCACATAAAAACATTCAGTGCTGATAAATACCCACACTGTGTTTTGCATCTTCATAATTTGGGATTCCATTTACTTGACATATGCAATAAATAAAACAATAAATAAAATATGCTCCCTGCCTCAAGGACGTTTCCCTACGTAAGTTGCAGCTCCGTATGCAAACTCTTTCCAAACCAGCTGGTGCTGTGCATCTACCACACTTCCTATTCTAAATGCAGGGATACCTTACAGCTGATTACAAACAACATTCTTTAAACCATAATAGAGGCAGCTATGGATAAGGCTTCTAATAAGAATATAAAGTAATAGAAATATCTAAGAATAGAAAGCTATAGAAGTAAAGCACTGCTTTAGCTGGAAAACAGGCAAATTGTTCTCGTTAGCCCTTTTTGGTGAAAAATGCTTCTACCTAAAGCATTGGAAACTCCAATGACTCAGCTCTTGATCAAGTGCCCACTGAAGTCTTTCCATCACCTTCAGCAGATGTCAAATGGCAAATTCACATGAATGAATGGGTACATTTAGGGCTCTGCAATGCTACACGCTGCATGGACAAAATCCCATTATTCCTCAGTTGGGAGCTAGATTTGCCATTTTTTACCAATTTACTCCACACCTACATTTTTGTCATTGGCATAGGAAGTTGGGTGCAGCCTTCAACCAAGCAGGACGGCACCAGGGCTGACAGATTTTAACTTTCCCTTATTCTAAAACCGCAGCAACTCCCTGTGAAGAGTTACATGCGACTCAATAGCAGCAGCAGCTGTGGGAGGGATAAACGGTGGAGGAAATAAATTGTGAGGCCAAGCCTGTCCCTAGCTTAGCTTTGGACTCAGTCTCCCATTCATCTCAGTGGGTTTGGGATTAGGGCTTGGCATAAACACGTGGAGAGTTATAGAATCCTCTTTCTTGTCACAAGATATGTTTTGCACTGAGTTTTGCACTGAGTTTGGCCATGAGTTTCGTGAGCACGGCAGGGTCAGATGCTCACCGCCATGGACTGCTGAGGGTGCTTGCATCGTGTTTGGCTTGAACACTAAATATAAACTGAGATGTCAGTCTGTGTTTGCTTGGATTTATTGAAATATTAGAACAGATGCTTGTATCTGTGTTGCAGGGCAAGGTCTTCTTTATTTTGCTGGGGCAATAGCCACATTGAAACAAACTGTATTTTGTTTTCTTTCAGACAGGTGTGATGACACACCTGCGGAACTCAGGCTTGAGTAGCAACTCATAACCTTTTGTGGGTAAGGTGGGGGGCAAATCCTGCTTAACAAGGATGTCAAACTGATCTTTGTTCCCTTCTCCCGACCAAGTATCTGTGGCAACAAACTGAAGACAGGTAAACAATCGGCTTCTGCTACCGCAAGCTTTCCATTTACAGTTCACCAGGAGCTCTTATTATATGAAAGGAAAGGGTGGATGTGGTGTCAACAGAAGGTAATAGTAATATTATTTGAACAGGTGTGTGGGGTGTTGCTAAAGTGAGAGAACAGGCGAGTGGTAGGGAGCAGTTAGTACAGGGCTGTGCATGTAATAACCAGAGCTCACCCGCGTTTATTATCATAACAATCATACGCGGTGATAGGTTTCACAATGAGCTGGTCTGATTTACCTGGTGCATTAAACCAGTTTTGTTGTTTCTCACTTTCTAACTCCCTGCTGGAAAAGAGCCCGAGAAAATGCACACACTAAAAATTCAGTGAGCAGACCCACTGTGCACGCAGCTACAGATAGATAACCCACCAGGCCACAATTATCCCCCAGACTCCGCTCCTCCACAGACAACTTTGCTGCTGATTTACATCGGAGGAGGAGAAAAAGCAGATTAAGTATCTCAGGACTGCATTACAAAGGGATGGCAGGTTTGTGGCAAGTGGTAAGGCACTGTGGAATAGGGAGAGTCGAGTACCTCAGCAGTTTTGTCTGTACATCTATTCTCTGTAATGCAGTTAATTTTAATAATGTATTTCCAGTCTGTGATGTGTGTTATATTGATATGTATCTGTGGTTCGAATGTATATTCATCTGTGTGTGTATAGAGTTAGATGGATATCCTTTCAGCAGGAAAACTGTATGCCACAATGGAGAATGGGAGCAGTAAAAATAATCTTTTGGATTCTACTTTTAAAGGGCTGACTGGAATCACATGAGAAAGGATTAATGCAGTAGGTACATACCTTGCTGAAATTTGCATGTTTCCATTGTGGGAAACTGGGAAACTGAAGGAAAAATCATACCGTGATATTCTCTCAGAGTAGAGGTATACACTATGATTCACTGAAGACAGCTCTGGATGTTACAAAACAGAAATTAAGAGGTGATATAAATTACGTGAGGGTGTTCTAGATGATTAGACAACTCATTGGTCCATTTATGATGCTCCTTATAGCTTTTTATCAAATCTGATGAAAGAGTGGCAAATTATAAGCAAGGAAATTTTGCCTTCTCTCCTGTCCCTAAGCCCTACTTTGTTTAGTGAGATCTTAATGTATGTCCTGAGCATTTTGATAAGAAACTATTGCATGCCACTGGTTTGTGCAAACAGTAGTTGTATTATTACAGGGGATGAATTAATCTTCCAGGCGTCCATTTGTGTTACTCAGATCAGGCAGGGTTTATTTGCAAAGGGCTAACCCTGCTTCCTGGCAGGTTTGCTCAGAGATGCCGTGCCAGATTCCCAACAGCTGATGCAAAAGGGTTCAGCTGGCACATCCTGGGGCTGTGGGGACTGTCCCATGGCAGGGGCATCCATCCGACGGAAAGCAGGGTGAGCAGCTGTAGGGACGGAGGCACCACATCCTGGATTTGACAGGCTCCTTCGGGGATTCTTTAGCAGGTATTTAAGGTGGGTAGGAAGCAGGTATCCTCAAGCTTGGGTCTGCATCCTTCTGGTAATGTGTTTTAACCTGAGATCACAGAAGAAACCTTTATTTCAAGCAGATTGTTCCCTCTTAAGCAGAATTGCTGCAACATTTCCCTGAGCACAGATTTCGTTAAGTAGATGCTTAATAGCAGGGTGGCTGTCATCTTAGGGCAAATATTTTAGAAATCCCTTGTTAGTCACATCAGGTGTGCTTCTTCAATACTGCAACATCTGTTATTTGTTAGATGCAGAGAAGGAAAAATGAGTATTTATTTGCCCTGTCCTGGGGCTCTTCAGTGATTCAGGCAGCCTGGCTGAATGTGCCAGAGACAGCGCTGACAGTACAGTTATTTCAGGAGGGTAACATTGCACCAAATGTTGAGTAGGGGGTAAACTAAAAAGTGTTGTATTAAGGTTGGGTGCCTGCTAATTGTTTTACGATCCAGCATGTACTTCATATATA